>JANCMA020064870.1:0-15789 GCA_024336925.2 Zoanthus solanderi | reverse complement strand
CCCCCTCTAAAGAGAAGAAAAAGAAACCGGGTTCCTTCTCTTTAGAGGGGGGAAAAAAACCTCTGCCAAGCAGGATACACGCGGCGTGAAATTAGCCTGGCAAAAAGTTTGATCGCATTTAGATGTACATAATTGATAATTCAGTAAACTTTTAATTTGTACTCTGGACAAGAATTATGGACAGAAATAATTTAGTTTGAAAACAATTTATTCATCTTGTTTTCTGTGTTGACCGCAGAATTGACGAAATTGATTCAACTAAAAACTTGTAACATTGTACACCGCTTGACGTATGGCTTGACTTTCAATATCAGTACATGTGAAAATCTGAAATTCCCAATTCTCGCAAACAAAGTCAAAGGTTCTAACTTAAAAACATATTAATCCCAAGTTATGGAGAAATTAAAGACGCGAAAATCTTGAAATTTTCTCAGAAAGGTACAGCAAAAGCGTCTATCTTAACTGATAAAACCAATTGCATTTTATGTCAGACGTAGTTTATTGTTATAAATATCATTAATATGGCACTTTCTTTATTTGTATTCAAGTAGAAATCTTCAATTATGAACACTTATAAAACCGAATAAAATAAAATCCGCTTAGTAAGTGAAGGATTCATTTTTGCTTCAGTCAGGAACACAGGCAACCCAGTATAAGCTGTGTGAAGCGTCTTGTTGATAATTATTTATTTTGTTTGTTTATTTCTCGTAAGGATCCTTGTGCGGAAAACCGCATTCCGCAAAGATAAACGGCTCTTACATAATTAGGAACAAATTGAGAAGTGGGGGTTCACTTAAGTACGAATTTCGCTCAAATATTCTAATACCTCCAGTCCTTTCGAGAATTCTGAAATATTAATCGATTTGAAAATTTTAATGAAACTCGGACATGTTTAAGAAAGGAAAGAAAAAATCGAAGGAAACTGTCGCGAAATCTCTCTCCCTGGATTCCGAGCAAAGTGCCGGCGGCGGTTGCGGCGTCTCTTCTGACAACACAGCTCGTGCTCGCAAGGAACAGGTTGATGGATTTGACGAGAATGGATTTGTGGATTTAAAAGCCAATCACTATCCAACATTAATGGGACCCAAGCAACCATGCCAGGTAAAAATTTTGTGAAAAATTATCCATTTCTTTTGGGAACATTTTTGTTTCCAAAATGCAAATTACAGTTCGCAGAAAGAGGACATTGTCTGTGATTTAAAATTTTAATAGATTTTGTAGTCGGTTCATGCATCCTTGAAGTTAAAGACTTTTGATTGATATCGAAATTATCAAGATTTTTTGCTAACGATAAAAAAGCGATTGTTAAATTTAGCTGAATCTAGTATTTTTGTTATGTTTCAAATGTACTTTTTGGTTTATAAATGCTACTAGAAGACATCAACAGATGACCATTTTCAATTAGTATATTGCGAAATTCCCCTTTTATTGGACTCAATTTATCCAAGATGCATAACAAATTCACGTGAAATTTTTTTCGTGCCTTTATAGTTCAGAAATTTCTACTTCAAGATCAAAAGTATATGATGATGTTTACTTTATTGTTGTTGCGCATGTTGTGAGAATAGCCAGGGATAAAAGTTTAAAATAATTGATCTCAAAATAAAGCGATACTTTATTAATTTTATAAATTTAAAAAGTATTTATAACAAATGATTTTATGGTCCCGCAGTGCGGGTAATATTTATTTCCTTACGTAAAATTGTGAGCTATATATTAATGGTATTGCTGGTATTTGTGAGTGAGTACATGTGCCAGGAGACAGGAAAATTTGGTTTGTTACGGTTTTATGGAGAGTTCGTTAAATCGAGGTTTTTTCCCTTACTGTAACTTTGGCGGGGCTAGAAAATTCACTTCGTTATATCGAGAATTTCGTTAAATCGAGGTTCGTTAAATAGAAGTTTCACATCTGTCAGAAATACTATACCACTATATGTTATATGACTATCAATATATCAATTAATTTAATATATGTTACAATGATTCATTCTGTGCAGTATGTTGGAACATTTCCGGTGCATTCAGGCCTTGGGTTTAACAGTGAAGGAACCCTTGAGTCACACAAGTCAAGAACAAGGTTTGTTAAGGAGAAACTTGTCGACTACAGAGTAAGTATCAACTGAAAATATTCAGAAACAAAATAAATAGCAAAATATCTTTTTACTCATACATTTAGAAACAGAAGAATGTGAAATATATAGATAACAGTACTTTAATAATGAAATGGAACTCATAAGAATTTCTTATTATTTTGACATCAATCAAATCACTACGTCCCTAAAGAAATATAAGTTCTAACTACAATGCAATGGTAAATATATTTAATGCTAGAAAATTTCTCTATTATATGTTACATTTTTTTTCTTCCACTAGAAATCACAAATTATAAATGATATACTTCTACTTTACCACAGTCTTACTATAACAATTAACTACACTGATAAGCCTAGATTAGACATTTCTATTTGCAGATCAGTTTGATCATGTAATACATGGAATGTAACTTTTATTTTGAATAAATTATTGTTGTTATTTATTGTTGTCTTTGAGAGGAGAGATATAAAAGTTCAAAAAATTATAATTGCTTGGTTGATCTATATAAAATAATCCATGGTTACACTGAGAGAATGGACAAGAGTTTCTGGATTAGGAGATGCAGAGCAGTTGAGGTATCAGGTTCAGCTGGTTGAGGAAGGCCAAAGAAAACGTAGGAAGAAGTGATAAAGATGGATTTGAGAAAAAGAAGAGTTAGTAAAGATATGGCTAGAGATAGGTTAGCTTGGAAGTCAATTTTCTGAAAACCGTCCAACACCTGCCAGCATGTAAAGCGGATGTAAAACCATATATGATGATGATGATGATGGTGAAAGCTTGTACTTGTAGGATGTGATATAGTAGCTGGTCAATTGAAGCTACTAATATGTCCAGACACTATGACCATGTTGGTAATGAGCACTATCCCTTAAAACTATCATTTTTTATAAAACAATAGTGAGTCAGAATGTTAGCAGCCATGGATGACGACTGTTTTAGTGAACATTGTTAGTAATATAATGCCAGGGCTAACCACTGGCAAGCAAACTGCTTCGCCCAGATTTTATATGCTGCTGTTTTGGGCTTTTTAGTCCTCATGAGCATGGTATACATAAAGCTAACAAACAGGCTTAAGTTTCCACAGAAGAATATATTAAGTAATTGTGAAAATGTATTTTAATGCCTATGGGATGCAGCTTAAATCACATTAAAAGTCAAGGACAAGATTTGTCAAGGATATTGTAAAGTATAAGTACCAACTGACAGTAATCAGAAAAAAAAAATCCAAATGTTTTTTAACTCAAACATTTAAGAGAGACAGAATATAAATATAAAATTTATATTAGTTAAAATGTTTTAGAATTTACTTAAGAGCAGAGATCTGAAAGTTAGAACATATTATAATTTATATAATTAATATATTGGTTGATAATATGTTTTTAATAATTCATTGTAAAAATTATTTTTTAGAAAACTCTTTAGTGCCTACCCAATGTTTTTAGTCAGGCTGCAATGCAGATGGTATAAACACTGTTTAATTTGCAATTCAACTTTGAGTATGGGAGGTCCAATGTATGAAAAGTTGCACTGATTAGTAGACTTACTTTACAGTGTTTGTTCCTGAACATTACCATTGCTAGTTTGTGAGTACTAGTAGTTGGGACCTTTATGCATTTGTATCTATCAACAACCTGTTTCAGCATTCAAAAAAAGGTGTTGCAGTTCAGATTGCTGTTTCCTCAGATGGACTGAAAGTTATTACTCCAGATGGAAAGGTCAGTCAACCTATGAATAAACACTTATAAAAATTACATTGTCACATTGCTAGTGTGTTTTCGATTTGAATGTGTGCTCTCATTGGCTAAATCAGGGTCATGTGGACGAGTTCAAAGCAAATATTAACTGGCTGGTCAACATCTTGAAAACTGTTGACCAGCTGGTGAACATTGCTATTCCGCTGTCATGTTTGGAGCAGGTAACTTCAGTGGAAAAATTGGTTTCCATCTCTCTTTTCCATAAACCAAACTTTCTAACTGCCTCCTTTTCCGATTCAGCTGTTATCACTAGGTTATTGACATACAACAATTCCCACAATCCTTCACCTCTTGCTGCTTTGGTTGCCTCCTGTATTATCACCGCAAATGCTGACCACTCCAATTCCAAACTCATTTTGAGTCCTCAACCTTCACCATGCATTGCTATATAAGGCCATAACAAGTGCTATGAGATGCCCAGGCACTTTTTGAAGTCTCAAGGCCCATCAAATTGCTTCCCTAGGCACGTGATCAAAAGCCTGCAACTGTCATAATACAACAGTTTCATCTATACAGTTGACTTACCTGGCTGGATACCAAACTGTTTCTCGTCAATCTTCACAATATCTCTAAGTCTATTCTCTAGGTTTTTCTTATACCCCTTCATATCCTTTTCCCGAAGTCTCACTCTTCTATGTTTGTCCACCATTAGGACATCTCACTTACCTTTAATTTATATACCCGTATGAAATAACTCTTGGCCCACTGTTCTGGAACTTTACCAATCCCATTCAATTTATTCACAAACCTGAAAAAGCCCTTTTACTCCAGTTGCTCCTGCAGCCTTTATAAGGTAGCTTGTGAACCCATGGCCAGATAACCCTGGTGCCTTGCCTACTTTCATGGTCTTCAGTGCCTGCTCCACCAGTTTATCAGTCACTCCCCATATAGTGGGCCCTATATTGATTAAATTTTCAGAGATTTTTGTCTGGCGAAGCCATTTGTTCTCATCTGTACATGTGCATCTGATTAAAATGTACATTACATTCCATCTGAACACACCTATCGCCTCATATCATATTTTTCTGTTTACAGAATTGAAGTCAACTTGTTTACAGTCCTCTATGTACAGATTTTTGCTTTTAATGAAATTCATCAAACTATGAATTTAATCTCAAGATTTTGAAAAGCTGTTGTATGTAGAACATAATTACTTATAATGCTGTAGTTGACTCGAATGTTACTAAAACACTTATTCATAGATAAAGGTGGGGCCATCTAAAAATTTCAGAAGTTTAAAAAAATAAAATAATATAATTCATTTAAAAAAACTATTAAACTTCTTATACACTCATCCATCGACCGTCAGTCTTAGTTTTACTAAGTAAATCTCATTTTCCATATATATCAAGTTTTTGATTGTGTGTTTTTAGAGCTGTAATTTTTGGTTTGCATTTGCTATGATTCTATCAATTTTATTTTATTTTTTTTTCTATGCAGGAGATTAGGTAAAAATACTTATTTCTCCCACAAAATGCGGTAAAGCTGATTTCTAGATATGAGAGCATATCTTTTACTATTTGCCAAGTGTAGCTTGTACAAGCTTATTTATAAAAGAAATAATAATCTGGCGAGTTATGTAAAAATAATGTACAAGCTCAAGTGTTAATTAGAATTGAATCTTGGAATTGTTTACTATTACTCATAATGTCCACCATTATAATACTCGCTCTTCTTCATCTGGTAACTTTTTTATTAACAATTCTCGACTCAATCATCATAAAAATTCGTTTTTCGTTTTAGGCACTAAAGTTTGGAATAGTTTGCCTGAAAGTATTAGACAACTAACAAAACACAAATTCAAGAAAACAATTGAAGAAATATTGTTTCAAATTCTCATTACCCAGGACAGTTATGTTGACATCTATCTACTCTTACAGATGCAATGAAAAATTTTTAACACCCCCTCCCTCTTCTTTCTATCCTAAGTTCAAATTTTCCTATAACGCTTTGATTTACTGAATGATTTATTTTTCTCTTCTTGAATCATCCGGATAAAATTTAATTTTCGCTTTTTTTTTTTTTTATTTACCCGTTTTCCTTTTGTTAAAGACCGTCTTCATTACTACCTGTCCTGATTAGCCTCGGCTATTTGCAGGTGGTCTTTAACTATATGTAAACCCTGTATTCTGTAAATAAAGATGTTGTTGTTGTTGTTGTTGTTGTTGAGAACGACATTGACATATTGAGAACGTTAAAAACCATTAGCTTTTCTTTCACTTGGACTTTTTTTCAAAGGCGGATTTTAGCAGTTTCTAAGCCTTCAGTACAATGACCAGCGGTTTACGAAAATGAGCATTCCATCACGTACGTCACAGATATAAGCGTTTATCTGCCTTTAATCGATGTTAAACTTAAATACACTTTGTCAACTTTGCAATATTGTGCATGAGCAATGTCAAGGTATCTGGCTTTTAAAAATAGTAAACAATATGTGAACAGCATTCCACTTGCTCACTGCAACTACTAAATAAATATAATTACATAATTAACATACCTTACAAAATCGCAAAGCAAGTTGACTATTTTGTACACTCAATAAACTCTTTCGGCAAAGTTAAAATCTTTGAACTTTGAACTTTGCCCATCACGCCTCCATAACAAAAGGTTTGATTGACTCTTTCCAAACCCTATTGTTTATTATTTAATCAAAATTGACAATTATGTAAATTGCACTGGATTAGAACTACTAATTGCACTGTTGTTAACGAAAAACTGTACTGCTGTCAGCCAATCAAAATCGAGTCATTTTGTTATGTACATGTTAGTAATGTTTTTCATTCTACCACCATCCAACCATTCATTTTGATGAGTGCATCATAAATTGGAACTACTGTCAATATTTAAACTATTATCTGTCTTAACTGTTTGTTTAAAACTTAACATGTAATTTTAAGAACACAAGTGGTTTACACCTGCAGAGAGTACGAATGGCCCACGCTCTCCAGAGGATATCCTTCGCCACGTGTGATCCCGATGCAAGACTATTTGCATACATGACTCACGATCCTACGCCGTCTGGTGTAGAGATCTTATGTCACGTCTTCAAGACCACAAAAGTTACACAAGTATGTAATTGTCTGCTTAGTTCCTTTTGATTCCTATTTTATGGTTTATTAGAACTGTTTTTTCCATGTCATTGAGTTCCATGAAAGAAAAGCAAAGAAAATTTTTTCAGCTGATTGACAAAATTTACAAAATCGAGACACAGCCCAAATTTTCAGCAAACCAAAACTAAGGTAAGACCACCTTGTTATGCATCGATCAATTCGAACCTTAAACATCCCCCCTCCCGGGCAACCCCCCGGCAATTGACAGCAGTCCTTTTCCGGGAGTCGAGAATTTGACGTTAGGAAGTGCCTGGGGGCCAGGAATTTGAACCAAAGGGAGGACAAGGCCGGGCATTTGAACAATAAACAAAATTTTAAATTGCATGACTTTGTATTCTTTTCTATGTCTTGCGAAGTTGTTTTTCTTTTACAGCAGCCAAAATCCGCACAGTAACCATGGTTTTCCTCGTTTTAATCATTCTAGTATCGTAACCTTCGTCATAAACAACTGCTGACATCACATATTAAGCGGCCGATCAAATCTTCTCGATTCGTTACAAAACATCAGTTTTTTTAATTGCTCTTATAACAGCTAAAAAAAATTTTATAGTTGTTCTACTATGCCTATTTGTTCAAACAGTGAAAAGTCAATTTTAGGCTTCAGTTCTTCTTTAACATTTACAACATCTAAAGTCTTAGCCCTATGAAAATGAGGGAATATTCTCATAACTTTCTTTGCTTACAGGTGCAAGAATTAACATCCTTGGTTGGTAAGGCGTTTCAACGAGCGTTTGCTGTAGCAAAAGTTTCTGCTGGAACTGATCACAATACAAGAATCGTGGATCCAGTAAGAGACTCAAACCAGCCAGCTAAAGGGCGAAGATGGGTGAGTGTCTGTATGGTATGTCGTAAGTTTCTGTTTCAAACTCCTGCAGGAGAAAAGATAATGTCAGACTTCAAGGTGCATCTTCAAAGGCGTCTTACCAAGCCTCGAGTCAACATGCGAGCCCGCGAGCCAAAGTTGTGACTTAATAGGGACCTTAAGCAATGAGGACGGCAAAGAACGATAGTAAATACAATAGCTGCACGTTGGAATGCACCGAGCTGAACACCTGCACGGCTTTGTCGCTAAAATTACAACGTAAAAAGACCTTTTTTAAAGTTGTCGAGAGTACGAGGACGTAACAGCAAAAAAACTTTCTCAGTATTTGTTTAGCTTCATGGAGAAACATTCCTTCGTTTTTCTATTCACAAAATTTAAAGCAAAGAAACAAAACTCTAATGACCTTTACAAAGAAGTAAAAAGCGAACCAGAAATGTGATTTTCCTGAGCTGTCGTCGTTCGCGTTCCTGTCATTGTTGCTTAAGGTCCCTAATAGTATATATCCCATAAGGAGGTGATCGAGAGGGGACTGGAATCGAATTCTCCCATTCTCTTCCGTGAACGAACGTTTGACGGCAGTTTCGAAAAATCCTTTGAATGAATGTCACTATGGGCTTGATGAAGATCTGTTGCATGATACTGAGGTGAGACAAAGAGACTGCGACACGTCCGTAACAGAGCATTTTCGCATTTGTAGTTCTGCCTTCTACGATGACGGCAGACTCAATTTGTACAATTTTAGCATGGGTTTATTGTTAGATATTCAAAAATACTTGCGAGAGAGAGCGAGAAGTCACATCTCCAACAATACACACAGTTGTAAGTAGCGTAAAACTACGTTGGTATTTAGGAATATTTAACTTCATAGTGAGGCTAAGACTATACAAATTGAGTCCGCTGTCATTGTAGAAAGCTGCAACAACAAATGCGAAAATGGTCTATCTTGTACGTGGTAACTCAGTTATTTGCTAGTAGTAGCTATCGCTAAGTGCCAACGAGCAAGACAAAAACTTAACAAATTTTGAAGATTTTTTGAAACATCGTAAATTTGTGTCACAACGACATAAATTACGGTTAAAAATTTAAAAAAATATAAAATGTTTTCCGGTTAAAAATTTTACTAATTATAAGCTTTCGGCTGTTCTACTACAGCCCTCATCAGATAAAAATGAAATAAAAAAGTCGCTGATATAAATATAAAAATTTAGATGAAATAAAGATTATAAATACAGCTCACAAATGAACGCGAAAATTAACGTTTTGTTTTCTTTATGTCAAAAAACTTTCCGCAGAAATCAACATGATTCCGCTACATGACTCCAATTTACCAAGCCCAAAGTTGGAAGGTTATCAGAACAAATAAACCTCACAAAAGAACACGAAAGAACGTTTTGATTCCTTTAATATCTCTCCACATAAAGAAAACACAACTCCACCACACTACTCCAATTTGCCGAGGAACCACGCCGCCTAACGCTACATACATCTTTAGCGCACTCTCATTGGCTGCAGTTTCGATGCAGTTCTTAGCGCACCTCCGATTGGCTAAATGATCCTTACACTACATCTCTTACAAACACTCGAGATTTGTATCGCCTGTATTTGTATCCTCGTACGGCTCTATAATACTGCCGCCTCGCCAGCCTCGCATCTTCGCTCGGCTGGCTCGTTGGCAATAAATCCAGGAAATTTAACAGGAACAACAACGTACAAGTAGAAACTAGTCATCATAGATCTCATACTAGTATTACCAGCAATATCATGGTTTCTGTCGTTATAATCATCCAGTATGGTCTTTATTAAAGTCATCATCATGGTCATCAGCGTAACTTCTTATCACCATTACTAAGAAGAGGATCGACACTACCATCAACATCAAAGTCATTCTTTGACTCTATCATCATCACCATCATCAAACTTACCATCGACACTATCATCGTCATAGTCTTTGTGCCAATATCACCGTCATAATTATCAGCGTCATTTTCATCACCAAAAACATCGTTGCCACTATCATCATCACCGTCATCAGTGTCATTCTCATCACCAACATTATCATCTAAAACATCGTCACTATCGTCATCAATGTCATCAGTGTCATTTTCATGACCAAAATCATTATCAAAAACATCGTCACTATCATCATCATCAAGGTCATAGTAGCAACTATCATCATCACCATCATCATCATCATCAAGGTCATCATTCTCTTTGTCATCATCATCAAGGAAACCGTTGTCACTATCATCATCACTATTATGAAAGTCATCAGCATAACTATCACTGTCGTCAGCATCATTAAGGTAATCCTTGTCTTTGTCATCATCAAGGTCGTCGTTGTCACTATCATCTTCATCAAGGTAATTGATGTCTTTGTCATCATCATCAAAGTCGTTGTTACTATCATCATCACCATCATCCAGGTCATCGTCATTACCACCTGCATTGTCAAGGTCATCGTTGTCACTATCATCGTCGTCATCATCAAACTTATCTTCATCATCAAGGTCATCTTCATCATCATTAAAGTAAAATCATCAAAAATTACTTCCATTATCAATGTCATGACTATCACCATCATCACGATTTCATTGTCGTCTTGTTATTGTTTTTTACCATGAGTATTAAAAACGTAATTCAGGTCTCATGTAATATGATAAAGTTGGTACTTACGCAGATACAACTTCCTCGGTGTTGATAAATTTGGTGTAGGAGACCGCTTTACGATGTCCCTTAAATACAATGACTGGCTTGGTGGTGTTTCGCAAGTCGTAGTAATGAACACAATGATCTTGCAAAGGGATTAAAGAATAGTTAGATACAAAGGAGGGAGCACCCCATTAGGTTAGTATTCGGTTCTAGAGGCACAATCATAACTACCGCATACTCTCGTTTGGCCTAGATTTTTAGCGTTTCACTAGAACGCTGCAGAAGGGTAGAGTTTATCTTGAGACAGTCGAGTAGAAAATGCCGTCCGCGACAGTTGAGTAAAGAATCCCATCCACAACAGCTCAGTAGGGAATCCCGTCCACAACAGTTGAGTAGAGAATCCCATCCGAGACAGTTAAGTAGAGAATCCCAACCGAGACAGTTGAGTAGAGAATCCCGTCCACAACAGTTGAGTAGAGAATCCCGTCTGCGAAATTGAGTAGAGAAACCCGTCCGAGACAGTTGGGTAGAGAATCCCAACCGAGACAGTTGAGTAGAGAATCCCGTCCAAGACATTCGAGTAGAGAATCCCGTCCACAACAGTTGAGTAGAGAATCCCGTCAGAGACAGTTGAGTAGAGAATCCCGTCCAAGACAGTTGGGTAGAGAATCCTATCCAAGGCAGCTGAGAAGAGAATCCCATCCGAGACAGTTGAGTAGAGAATCCCGTCCAAGACAATCGAGTTAAGTATCCCGTCCAAGACAGCTGAGAAGAGAAACACGTCTAAGACAGCTGAGTACAGAATCCCGTCCAAGACAGTTGAGTAGAGAATCCCGTCCAAGACAGTTGAGTAAGGTATCCCGTCCAAGACAGCTGAGAAGAGAAACACGTCTAAGACAGCTGAGTACAGAATCCCGTCCAAGACAATTGAGTAGAGAATCCCGTCTGAGACAGTTGGGTAGAGAATCCCGTCAGAGACAGTTGAGCAGAGAATCCCGTCAGAGACAGTTGAGTAAAGAACCCCGTGATAGACAGTTGAGTAGAGAATCCCGTCTAAGACAGTTGAGTAGAGAATCCCGTCCAAGACATTTGAGTAGAGAATCCCGTCCACAACAGTTGAGTAGAGAATCCCGTCTGAGACAGTTGGGTAGAGAATCACGTCAGAGACAGTTGAGTAGAGAATCCCGTCAGAGACAGTTGAGTAGAGAATCCCGTCAGAGACAGTTGAGTAGAGAATCCCGTCAGAGACAGTTGGGTAGAGAATCCCGTCCAAGACAGTTGAGTAGAGAATCCCGTCTAAGACAGTTGAGTAGAGAATCCCGTAAGAGACAGTTGGGTAGAGAATCCCGTCCAAGACAGTTGAGTAGAGTATCTTGTCTAAGACAGTTGAGAAAAGAATCCCGTCCAAGACAGTTGGGTAGAGAATCCCGTCTTAAGAACCAACATTATGACAGGAGCAAAACTAGCTACTGGTGATCAACTGATTTACAATAACGACTTTGATAAAGAATGATAAATATGTTGAAATAGTAAGAGTTGATATTCCTACCTGCTGAGCCAAACGATAGGTGATATCTGCTCTCGGGATTAAACTTGACACAGCATACATTTGCTTTAGCTTCCAAACAGGCAACTGAGTGCTCCATGTTGGTCGACCACAGTTTGACTGAGAAATAATTTTGGTCAGCAGTGTGTTAACATAAAATAGGAAGCTCTTTCTGCGTACCAATGTTAGCCCCTAAAGTTTATTATCTCATAGAAGATTGAAGCTAAGCTACATAAAAGCCAACTGCCTTAATTAGGTTGCTGTAGTGTTAAAAATGTAAGGATCTTTGACACCAGGTTAGTTTCCTATCTGAAGCTGCTACTCATTTACCGTCTTCCTAAATACGTAAAGCTGAGAAACGTTTGTTAAGCGTGGTAAAGGTAATCTTAAATGTTTAAATCCAATTACAACTGGCCCCAGTTGTTCAAAAGCCGATTAGCACATGGTTTTGTTTCTTACCTTACAGAGATGGATATGTCCTGTAAATTTGAGATTAACAAGTTTTTCTTGGGAAAATCTGAGCAGTATTTTATAAGAACCATAACAATTTCCTTAGGGAAGCAAAAGCTGCTGTAGCTTTTCCCAACCCAGGGTTAAATTTAACCCACCTTTGAACAACCCAGCCCTGGAGTTTACACTAGGAAACTTCGGGCTTGAAGGTAAAAATGTTGGTACCTAAACCAACAATGCTACCAACTAAGACTGTCTAAAAAAATTTTTTAGAGAAAGAAATCTTACGAACTACCTTACTATGAGTTTCTTAGTTTTAGGAAAGCCTAAAAAATCACTTTGCTAGTTATTAGTACCGAACAAAAACATTTAATTTTCAATATTTTAGTATTTACTGAACTTAAATTTTCTTTCATTTAATAAATTTAGAAATATCACTCTAGAATTTGATCACATGATTGTCAAGGACAACCAGGTGATATCCAGTTTTGTCATCATATTAAGACGATATCAAAAATAATTTGCATGCATAAAAGGTGATAACGAAAATGACAAAAAGATAACTCTTAAAGCTCTGAGTGTTTTACAAATGAATAGTTGAGGGTCTTAGATAGCCCGCTACAGCGGCTCAGATATATATTTTAAGCAACCGTAAATGCCCTCCGTGAAGAAGACAGACCACAACACCGGGATCAATACCCTGCTCTTTTCGACAAGTGTGTGGGTTCTTTTAAGTTCCCTGATAGAGTGATAGAGTGCCGAGAGACTGGGTAAAGGAAATAGAGGATATTACACGGTGCTACGAACATATGAAGTTTATCTTCGAGTTAAAAAAAAATTTCACAAGTGAGCACTGCGAACCAATTTCTTTTTATTACATAGATATTGAGTGTTTCAAAAAAAAAACTAGACGAAAAACAAAGGAATGACGTCAGGGATGTCTTCACTAGTTAGGATATGGAAAATATCTCACTCCTATCCCGGATGTAGTTTCGTGTGGAAATACGAGTTGTCTATTTTTCGGTAAAACACTCATATCTATGTAATAAATAATAATATTAAGAAGAGTACCTTTAGCATCATCCGAGCCGGAGGCAAGAAGCTTCGGATCAACGTGATTAAAATCCACACTCCAGCATCTCTTTTCATGCTCCTAAATGGCAGATACACAAGTAGTAATTTTCAAACCTAATTTTTCTCTTTTCTCTTTCTTTATAATTAGTTTTTCTTCTATTTCTAAGCGTCTAACTAGCTCTGATATCTACAAACCTGTGTTGAAACACCTACGTCTCAAATATCATTTTGAGATGCCCACAGCATAAAAATATTTCTCCTCTCAGCTCTGTTCCAGTATTTTATATTCTTAGTAAAATTAATATTAGTGGAAGATAACTGCTGTCACAGAGAGGTTAATGCGACCGAGGAAAGACAGCAATACTTATCAATGAAATGGCAGATTACAATGAAGAATCAAAGCATGCGGGAGTCCTGGGTTGAGTTTTGAACTCACAGTGCGACCGGGATCCCTTGCGCACCACTCGCTGACGTCAACTTGGTCGATCACAATGTTCATTCTCTACTGTTTTGCTCAAGGAATGAATCATTGGTCTTTTACAGCTTAATTTCTTTGAAATTATAGTTAATAAATACCAAGGATTAAATGAGGCGTTTATAAATAAATTAAGAGTCCACAGTAATAATTGATTATACAGTGACAATTATACCGTATCTGTAGGCTAGTTATATATACAGCTTTTGTCTACTGACTCCAACTGCTATAATGTTGACTGTTTACTCTGTTCGCATAAAGCTCACAAACATTAATTCGATGTCAAGTTTTAAGACTTTTCAGATATTTAACTAAGACATTTTCAACCAAATTTTGCCAAATTCTTTGGAGAAGTATGGTAGATTCATCATACTTAAAACTCACTTTTTAACCTCTTCACATTTTCCTCGTTATTTCACAGGAACAACAGAGCATAGCAAAAAAAGGCAGTCGATGACTGCATGTGACTCAGGCGAAATAGGTTTAGTTATATTTGTAGCTCAAAAAGCCGCAAATCAACGCCTACGGAGGCCCACGGGGAAAAACTGTTGTGTGCAGTGGAAGATATGTTGTAGCTATTTCCTCAAGTTTTTGAAAAAAAAAGATTTTCAGTGAATGGATAATAAATATTGTGAGAAAAAAAACTGGCTATTTAGTATTTGTTGTCATAAGACAAAAAAGCAATACAATCAATGTGTACAACTAAATTTTTAGTTTGACTAAACTTTCATCCTTAAATGAAAACTACTCTAATTTACTTCAAAGTGAAAATTAACGTAAAACAGGTTAGGGGAAGTTTGAGGAATAAAAGTGAAATGAGATACATAAAATAGGCTTATTATAATGTCTTTTTAATGAACAGAACTGAAAAGGTATGTAACAGTGTGCTAATAACACTTCAGGCAACAAATTTTCCTAGTTCGCTGCTGCTGGTCTGCAGATGTTTCCGTTAGGAACACCTGCTACAAGTGGATGGTTACTTCGGACACTCAAGGGGCATGGCACAGTGGCGAAAGGCCACAAAACCTATGTCACGTGTTAAGTCAAAGACAAGACTGAAAGTCTAGATAAGCGTCATTCGAATACGTGGTGTGTTTTTTGCGCGAAATTTTCCCGCGCGCTGTTCGCGTGCACTGTTATGTGTTGTGTCTCGCTTTTCTCGAGCATAAATGGCCGAGTCTAATGTCTAAAATGCCTTCACTCGGCAGAGACTAGGATTTTCTTAATTTCTGACCACTTCAAACTAATATTATTCCAAAACTGGCACATTCCGCAATTAAAAATATAACCAGTAAATTTGTTTCAAATATTTATCATTTTCAAAGGAAATCATTACTTTTATTTGAAACGCATCGTAACACTTTAATAGCATATTTTTACCCAAAGAGACATTGGAATTTTTTGACCAAAGTATCGGGTGACAGTGCTATAGTCCCAAAGGATTACACGTATGATAGAGAAAAGACTGACCTGGAAAGATCTCGTCTTTGTGCCAGTACAAGCATCCCACAGAGTCACCGTGCCTTCATAGTCACTACTTGCCAGTAAGCCTTTGTGGTACGAACTCCAACTAATCGAGCTGCCATAACCGAAAGACAACATTTAAACAATGTTTTCCGTATCACCTTTCTTGCGCTTTTTAATTTATAAGTATATCATTGAAACATCTTTCTTTAATTTTATTTTTACCTGTCCGGCCAAATGTTAAAACGAGTGCCCAATAATGCAACTGAGTGCTTATCAATAAATTAAACTCCTGAATAAATGTACGTTAATGGCGTCCAATTGGGTGTTCTTCGGTATAAATAATAATA
>JANCMA020064767.1:0-15801 GCA_024336925.2 Zoanthus solanderi | reverse complement strand
GAGAAGATTTAGTGATTTGAAAATTGGTTCAGAATGCGAGCGTGGTTCTGAAAAAGTCATGATCCTCATACATTTTTTTTGAATTTTAAAAACTGGGGTTAGGAAGCTGGGGTATGTCAAACCCCAGGCTTGAATGCCATATTTAAGGAAAGGATACACTATTGCATTGTAGAGCATAACTAAAACATCAATAGAAACAAAATGCCTGATTTTTGAAAGAACTCCAACAGTTTTAGACAGTTTTAAGCATAAATGATTTATGTGAGGTTTCCAGTTAAGATGGGAATCAAATAGAACACCGAGGTATTTTACAGAATTGACTTGTTCGATTTTAGCATCATTTATTTTAATATTAAATGACAAATTCATGCATGTAGAGAAGAAAGCGAACCAGGACTTTGCTAGATTTTAATTTGGTTGAAAAGAGGAAGTTCTATGAAAAACAAGATGAGAATGATCAAGGCAGAGATCGGGGTAAGATGTGTTTCGTGTTTTGTGGGGCCCCCTGCTACTTTTTTAGCATCACCGGCTACTCTAAATCTTTTTGACAACCCTGCAATTCCTACATCTACTTTCTTAGGGGAAAAAATGTACTAATTCAAGATTAAGAGAGAGATGCTATATACATACACCTATGAACCAACAGAGTTGTTACTGCCTGGAATTCTTGATGAACTATAAGCCTTTTGTAAAGCAGATTTTAAAGCAAATACTGTATTTTGGCGTGTATAAGTCTACCACTTGTATTAATCGAACCCCACTTTGAAGCAAAAAAATAGCCATTTTTGGAATTTCCTTGTATAAGTCGACCCCCCTTCCCCAATTTTCATAAGAATAAACAATAGAATTACCGCATTTATTGAGGTCAATTTTTGGTGTTAAAGGGTCCAATAATACAAAGCAAAATACGGTATAGCTATACAAATGAAAATAATGTCTATAGTTGATATAGCGCCATCAGTCTCCTAAGTATGCTATTCTCATCCCTACGTTTTACATGAGCAAACCTAAATATTTTCCAACTTCACTGGCTTGAAATTAGCTACTAGTACACATGTGCTGTCTGTTGTGATTTTGTAATCCGCATTCAACAAGCTTTACCCTTTCACTTATTACATGTATGAGAACTTTTATGTGCAGACTCCCTCACAACTAATTTTATATGTAAAATGTATTCTAATAATATTCTTTTTTAAGAATGTTAGTCGTTTCTCAAAACACATTTTGGAGAGGCAAATTCCAAAGGTTCATTACACAAATATTTCTATTGTCTTATTAAAAAGCAATTCAAAGAACAATTGTTGTGAAGATAATAATTGGTCATTAAATGATGCCGTGAAAAATTCTAATGCAATGTTTCTGCTTTTCTGCATGAATTTTACCAGGACTCCTTTCTAAAATTATTCAAAGTAAAAATCTAATGCGTTCTAAAATGTAATGATCTTTTTGTTTGATTTCGTTTTAAGATTTATTTGCAACTTTTAAAAAAGACAGGAATGATTTCTTATTTTTTATACGCTCCTTAGCAAAACAAAATGAAACACAAAGCGCTTTTACGAATATGATTAACACCCTACGTGGTACAAAGTGTTTTGAAACGTAACCGGAAAGCACAGTTCGCTCAACATTTGTTGATAGTTGACTCAAAGGGTTTCATTGCGCTATAGCGTGCACAAAAGGAAAATTCTACACAACCCTGAGTTTTTGCATTAATCTTTGCTTGCCATGGTATTGTGAAAGCACTTCTGATTTGCAGTTTTAATCATTATTCTATCACATGAAAATCTCAGGATTTTGTTAGTCTCGTCTTTGTTCATTTTTTAGAAGAAATACAATTTCCAAATAAAGTGAAATTAGTTCTTATTTTATTTATTAAACTAAAATGAAAAATGAAGAACGGTAAAGTTCGACAAACACTGTCACTGTCAGTAAAATAAACCTCATGAAAAAATAAAACCGAAGCTCAACTGAATATAAATACATAAATATAGAGAAGTATCCGCAAGGAACACCACGATTGCTTATGCGCATTGCCAGAATTTTTTGGTATGCGCAGGCGCAGGTCATTTTGGTATGCGCAGGCGCATGTCAATTTGGTATGCGCAGGCGCAGGTCAATTCGGTATGCGCAGGCGCAGGTCATTTTATTATGCGCAGGCGCAGGTCAATTCGGTATGCGCAGACGCAAGTCAATTAGGTATGCGCAGGCGCAGGTCAATTTGGTATGCGCAGGCGCAGGTCATTTTGGTATGCGTAGGCGCATGCCAATTCGTTATGCGCAGGCGCAGGTCATTTTATTATGCGCAGGCGCAGGTCAATTCGGTATGCGCAGGCGCAGGTCATTTTGGTATGCGCAGGCGCAGGTCAGATTTTCATGTGCACGCGCAGCTCATTTTTTTTTTACGCGCAGGGCATTTGTATAGTACCCTATTACTCAAGTTTTATTTGAAACACATTTTAAACTTTTTTTCCGGAAACTTATTCTTATTTTTTAAACAACTTACAGTTGTCTCTTTTTTTTCTTTTCTTTATCTAAAACTTGATTTGCTACACTCCCACTTGATAATTGTAGAATGTGTTTCATGTCCGTTAACATTAATTAATTTGGTCAACAGATAACGAGAAGTTAAAATTCCTTAAACTGTACAATTTCATCCCACTCGTAAGACTTCACAAATTCTCGGATGTTAATAAACGATTAAGATAAAATTTAGCCACTTTGCTTTTTTAAACATATTTTCAAGTTTTCGATAGAAAATAAATTTGTTGCAAGAATGTTTGTATATTGTTACATTGTAGTTGCTTTCATGAAAAAAGAAGATCCTTTAGATTTTCCTACTAGCTTTTTTTTCAATTTCGTCATATTAGGAAGTAGAATTTGAAATCATAGAAAACATCTATTTTCCTTGAGTCTAGATCCATTTCCAGTTCCTTTCTTCAGAGTTAATTATTTCTCTCTTTAATAATCGTTTCACCATAGCATGCCAATTTTACAGCTTCTTCGATACTAAAAAAGAATTTCAACATATTAGTTTAACGAAACCAAGATACAATCACAAGACATAAATTCTAAAACGATCTCAATTTCAATCAACAAAACAAATAAAATGACTCTTTGAACAAGAAGTACAATTTTTAATAAATAACATTAAAATTATGTTTTTCAATAATAAGAGATGAGTTAAAAGTTTCACGTTTTGGTTTCTTAAAGAAAGTCTTTGATTTAAAAAAATATTCGTTTCCAGTATCACACTTTTGAAACAAAAAACTTATAATTAAGGTTACCATATTTATTCTTGCAGTGTATACTTGTTCATTTGTCCGTTTAGCAAAATTTAACGCTTTTAAATTTTAACGATTGTTTGGTTAGCTTCAGCGAAATACGACAGTACTTTGGAATGATAGAAATTAATTGACCTTGGTGGCACATACAGTTTTCTAGTCTTTGTAGGAAAACAAAAGACATATTTGATTTTTACTGCACTGAACACGATAACGGAATTAAAATTGACAAACATCGCTACAATTTAGTTCAAGTTCGAAACAGACTAAACTTCTGATATCATCAATGTGCATGACTTTCGGAACTAAAATCATCCAACCAGATTTGTGAAAAAACATTTCGTTGTTACCTGTTTGAACTAAAACTAAGACGAATCGGATCTCAGTGCATGGGAAAGATTTGTCATCCTGTCTTTAAGCCTGCCAGTCCTCAATGTGTCCAACAATTTTCTGACTTGATTTACTCTCTCCAATGCATTTTACTGCAACATCAAGAGATCAAATGAACCTATGCAAAAATTAACAATTTTGATCCCGTGCTTTTCATTTGCATACCATGCAAGTGTTAGCTGTGACGTTTTACCAAGCGATTGGTTAGTCGTTTCTCCCAACACTTTTTAGAGATGAAAATTCCAACGGTCCATTAGACAAACATTTTTATTGTGTTATTAGAAAGCAATTCAAGGAAATATTCCTGTAAAGATAGTAATTGGTAATTATATGTTGTCGGGTAAAATTCTAACACAATGTTTGTGCTTTTCTGCATAAATTTTACCAGGACTCGTTCGTAAATTTATTTAAATTAAATTAATTGGGGAGAATGTGCTGCCTTTGCTCTAAACATCTGCAAATGGTTATATATTCGCAACTTAATTCTCGTTGGTCTCGTCTCTAACATGGACTACAGTAACCTGCATGAACCAGAGGGACGTAAAAGCACCACGGGAACTGTTGGAAGTTACCCAACCCAGTGTAGGACTTACAATACTATCGAGGGTCATAATGTTAGAAAACTCGAAAGGGTTAATACGTCACCGTCGCACTACAAAGATCAAACAACGATTTCTACAGTGCTCGCGCTATCAGCCGTCATCCTCGTATCCTGTCATGGATTGTTATAAAAGACCCCACTACATTGTCAAACAATTGCAAGAACTGAGTCGACTCGTAAAAATGTCTCCCGCTTTTCAAATGTTTTGAGTTGGTATTTCTTAAAATGCCGTGGTTAAATATGATTGAGCGCGATAAAAATTTTACATATCATTGTTTAGTTGTCATTGAGAATTAAAAAAGGTCAAAAGAACATCCAGCGTACACTGATGGGATTAATAACCGTTGCTGATATCCTCCAACTGGTCATGCGTACTTCAGCACAACTCATTATGGTGGCGCATGCCATAAAATAAACCATAATAAACGCATAATATACCATTTATAGCTTGCCGAATTAATTGATCTCTCTTCTTCCCCGGATGCCTCCAAACTTAATTTGATGGCCTGAATGGGAATGTAGGAATTTCTCCACTTATGTCCAGAATCGACCGCAGCAACGAAAATTCCGAAATCCACGAAATTTACAAACGCCATCACAAAAACCCCGAAAACTCCAAAATTTTAAGGTTATTATTTATTTAACCATCATTATTCAAGTTTCAAGATTATGTTGTTTTCGATGTTTTGGTGTTGAAGTGATAAAATCGTGTTATTTATTTAACCATTATTGTTCAAGTTTCAAGATTATGTTGTTTTCGTAGTAGTGCTGAAGTGATAAAATAGTGTTTTTCTTTACTGCGGTCGATTCTGGACATATCTCGAATTTCTGGGTGGGCATATGCCGCGTGAAGCCTGGAACCTATGGCCAAACTAGAGCTAGTTCATCTGAGTTTGGCTCTTCAATAACAGAATAAACTCCCCAAATCCCCTCCCCCCCCCCACCCCAACTCCCTCCCATCCAGTTTTAAAGTAGCTGCTTTTCAGAAATTAATAAGATATAACACAGTCTATCCAAAACAAACCTAATACCAAACTCGTCTCTTTATTTTGAGCAGCTATTCCTGGTTTTCTTAGGTAAAATCTTCAAACAACTGGTAAGTTTAGCAAAAAATGATATCCTATATTGTTGTTGCTGCTGCTTAAGTACCATTTATATAACAACCTGTTTCGGTTAACTGAAAAAACTCCAGATTCTTACAGGCGGGTGTTAGTGCACACCAATCTATAGCCAAACGCCTCTGATTTATAAACCCGGGCATGGTTGGCGCAATTGGTAAGATCTCTGCCTTCCGACCACAAGGTCCCCACTTCGATCGCGGCTCTGCCGAGATTTGAATATTTGTGCGACCTTCTTTCCCGCCTAAGCTAACTCAACTTTCCATCTTTCCGGGGTAGGTAAATGAGTACCATTGTCTGCTGGGAGCTAACCTACGGTAGATCAGTGTCTCGTCCAGGGGGAGTCAAGGACTCTCATCCGCTTAACACTACAGAAACCGGAGATTAGCGCCAGCTCCATGGGCCACTTGGCTCGTAAAGGATTTAGCTTATTTAGCTTTCGTTAACAGAAAAATTACAGATTCTCATAGGCGGGTGTTACTGCTTACTATTCTAGAGTCAAACGTCTTTGATTTATATACCCTATCCTAGATTAAACTGCTTGAAAAGCAACGACGTATACCTATTCTTGGTTTTCAAACAATCCCAAGAGACAAAGAAGACAATAGACATAGCGGCCACGTTGGTGTCCCAAACAAAAGAAAGAATCAAAACTCTTTTGTTAAGAGTACACCAACATGGCCGCCATGACGTCATGTAAAAAACCAACAGTTAAGCCCACATATGGTAGTACAACACACCCATTTCGGTTTTCCGTACAGCTTTGAGCGGTACGCCATAAGGTAAACAACAAAGAGTAGGAACTGATCTATTCTCAATTGATTAATTCTCATTTTCTTATAACCAAATGTCTTATTTTGTATGTTTCATGTAAAGAGAAGTTGGGTTTTGATAACTGACTGGAACTGAAAGGGTTAAACTAGAAAATATCTCAGTAAGAAAGGAGACGCAAATTCTGTGGATGACAAGGACAACTTGTTTGTAGTCACGTTATTACCAGGTTCTCTACACAAAGAATATTAAAATCGGAAATCGAGGTGAGCCAGTGTAACTTTGGGTGGAGGGGAGGCGGTTTAACTCTGGGGGGAGGCGGTGTTAGATTAAGGGAAGTGGAGGAGCTGTAACTGTATAGGAAGTGAAGGTGGTGTAACTTTGTGGGACGGGGAGGCAGTGTGACTGAGGGGGAGGCTGAGTAGCTATAGTGGAAGTGGGGTAAATGTGGGGGAGGGGAGGCTGAGTAACTATAGTGGAAGTGGGGTAAATGTGGGGGAGGGGAGGCTGAGTAACTATAGTGGAAGTGGAGTAAATGTGGGAGAGGTGAGGTTGTATAACTGTAGGTTGCTTGAAGTAAGACATCTTTCCGAGGGCGGATAATTTGCTCGAAAAGTTCACTTTCACCTTCGATTTGAATGGAGGTAATAGCAAATACCAAGGTTTTCAAATAATGTTGAATATTGTTACATTGATGTAACTAGTTATCAAGGTTTTTCTATTCCATTTAATTAGGTACATGAAAGGTTTAGTTCTGTACACTGTTTAATATCAGTACCTTAATTGGGTTTCTAAACACGGTTGAACATTGTAACATTGATGTATCTAGTTATCAAGTTTTTTTCTAGTCCATTTAGTTTGATTCATGCAAGGTTCAGTACCTTGGGTTTCCAAACAAAGTTGAACATTGTAACACTGATGTAACTTGTTATCAAGTTTTTTCTAGTCCATTTAGTTAGATTCATGAAAGGTTTAGTTCTGTACACTGTTTAAAATTAGTACCTTGGGTTTCCAAACAAGGTTGAACATTGTAACACTGATGTATTTATTTATTTATTTATTTAGCTTTCAAAGTTTTTCTATTCGATTTAGTTAGGTTCATGGAAGGTTTAGTCCTGTACACTGATTAATATCAGTACCAAACAAGGTTCAACATTGTAACAATGGTGCAATTTAATATTAATATTTTTCTAGTCCATTCAATGAGTTGATTGAAACTCTAGTTCTATGCACAAAACAACTTCACTTGTATTATAGACCCTATTTATAAATTGCGGCGATTTTAGTATTCTTTTGTCTACATTCAAGTTAGCCCTACTAGCCTCGTTCTTGAGTTCAACTTTCAAAAGAATATCTTACCACAAACGAGGCTAGTAGGGCTATTTTGAATGTAGACAATATAATTCAAAAATTGCCGCCATTTTTGAATAAGGTCTATAACGAACAATTTTGTATGTTGTTAACGAAAATTATAAAAAAATGTTTATAGTTTTTAAAGATCAGAAATTTCCGATTAGGGACACTCGGTCGAGTTTCTGAGATGGAGAAATTGAATAAATATATTACAAAGTTCCACAAATCTTCTCTAAGCCTCTCCCGGTCGTGCTTAACGCCAGTAGGACTAGTTCCTATGAAGTAACGTTGGGTTTCTTAGCCAGGAATTGTGATGAGTTGATTCGGATTATGCATGGCTTCAATGTTGAACGGACGTTCCAACGGACACTTCGCTTCCTTAGCATGTCCTTTCTCAACTAAGTCTTTGTTAATGTGCATCTCAAATCCATCGGTTGTTTCATATAAGTCAAGATATAATGTTTGGTTCCACGCTCTGATCATCACCAAAACAAAAGAAAAAAACAACAACTAGAAGTTAAAATTCTAAAGTAGCAACAAAAATATTTAGTGTTAAAAATCAAGAGCATGTTATCTCCTGTCTCTACAGATTCTGAAAAACTTTCTCTGCATGAAATTATCGTCTATTTATTTATATTTCATAACTCGCAAATACATGTGTAGTGCAGGTGCCACGTATTTTAAATAAATAAATTAGAAAGGTGCAGTTACAAGTGCGAGTGTAAACCAATTAAATAAAAGTGAAATAAAAATGGTCAGTGGGTTGAGGTAGGCCGCCAGGGCTGACTGAAATTTGTCCGTGTAAACGAGACAACGCATAAAACTGGCAATTTTTTTGATGTCATCCGTAGATCCTAGTCTACAATCTTTTGTTCTCAAATACAAATTGCTTGTGTAGACGGGGCGTACACTGGCAAATTAATAAAATTTGTCACATAAAAATTGCTCGTGTAGACGGGGCTTAAGAATCTGTGCTATCAAAGCTGAAATCCTTTAGCAACCCTGGTGACCCGTGGAGCTGTTCAAAATTATGTAATTCATGACAGGTTTGGCAAAATTGTCTCGGAGGTAAAGATTAGGAATTGTTGTCTTTCTCTCAGTTGAAAATAATCCCACAACCGTTAATCCAAATGCAATTGGTGTTACTTTTGGAAATGTTGTCAACCGTTTGAAATGTTATTTTTGGAAAGCTCAACCAAAAAAGTGACTGGAACCCAAGAACTCACAGCTGGAGATTTTGCCAAGGCAACTGCGCCAATCACGCCTCCCAAAAAGATTTAAATGGAATGTCTGTAGTTGATAAAAATCTGCTTAGAAGGTCTTTGGTAGCAAATATGTAATAATGCGACCATTTCGTAGTTTTCGTTACTTTGTAGCTGATTTGAGTTTAACATGTTCTCGGGCATTTTAACTATCTAATCTGAGCTAGAAACCTACCTTGAGAGCACGTGGGCAACGAGGATTTTATCAGCAGTAATATCTTTAAAGTATTCCCTGGAATCAAGTAAAGAGATTATTCTATATTTTGTGAAAAAAAAACACCACCAATGACCAATGTGTTTTAATCAATACCTTTTTTTATCAACAATTAAATATTCAAATGCTAGTACGCGAGCGCCTGGTAATATTGATTTTATCTTCTCAAGATGAAAATCTTTGTCCCGTTTGCTGCGTCCATGTGTGAATAAAGGCTTTCAAAATTCAATGAATAACTCCATCAAGTTGTTTTGGTACGTGACTTTCGATTTCAGGATTTCAGTTAAAAATGAATGCACATCCATGCGTTAAGAAAGCCCTGGCTATCGCGGTCTCAATTAAATATTATATAAATTTTGAAGGATTAAAGAAATTTATATTTAACTTCAACACAGTCGTTACGGTGTTAAATATAAAAATAATAGCAAGTAAAGTTCGATATTAAAGATGATTACAATTTTTAAAAATAATGATAACGATAATAACGATGGTGATGATAGTTAAAGATGATAATGATGAAAGTGATGATAATGAAAATGATGGTGATTAAAGTGATGGTGATGAAAGTGATGGTGATGAAAGTGATGGTGATGAAAATGATGGTGATGAAAGTGATGGTGATGAAAGTGATGGTGTTGAAAGTGATGGTGTTGAAAATGATGGTGATGAAAGTGATGGTGATGAAAGTGATGGTGATGAAAGTTAAGATGAAAACGATGGTGATGAAAATGATGGTGATGAAAATGATGGTAATGAAAATGATGGTGATTAAAGTGATGGTGATGAAAGTGATGGTGTTGAAAATGATGGTGATGAAAGTGACGGTGATGAAAGTTAAGATGAAAACGATGGTGATGAAAATGATGGTGATGAAAATGATGGTGATGAAAATGATGGTGATGAAAGTGATGGCGATGAAAGTGATGGCGATGAAAGTGATGGCGATGAAAGTGATGGTGATGAAAGTGATGGTGATGGTGATGAAAGTGATGGTGATGAAAGTGATGGTGATGAAAGTGATGGTGATGGAAGTGATGGTGATTAAAGTGACTGAAATGAAAAAAGATGGTGATGAAAGTTAAGACGATGAAAGTGATGGTGATGAAAGTGATGGTGATAAAAGTGATATTGGTGAAAGCAATGGTGATAGAAGTGATGGTGATGAAAGTGATGGTGATGAACGTGATGGTGATTAAAGTGACTGAAATGAAAAAAGATGGTGATGAAAGTTAAGACAATGAAAGTGATAGTGATGAAAGTGATGGTGATAAAAGTGATATTGGTGAAAGCAATGGTGATAGAAGGGATGGTGATGACGAGGTTAGTGATGGTGAAAGAGATGATGATATTCTTACTAATGATGGTTATGATAAGCGTCACTTACTTGGCCTGATCCGACCACCCTGATTCGCTATCAGCAGGGTCAACGTTACCCAAGAAACACTCAACTGCTTGAAATGGCAAGTGAAGAAAATGAGGGAGCATGCGCCCAATGTTGCCTTCCGCTGTCCATTCCGAATTACCATAATCAACAAAGAAGACCTTAAAAAAATAAGTAGTTTGATCTAAAAATGCTCTTCCCAGACAATGCTGTTATATCTGTGCCAAACAAACCAGCAGAGCCGGAAATAATTTTAAAATTTGACCGGAAAAACTTCCAAGCAAAATGAAATTTGACTGAAAATTTTCAAAATTGGTCGGAAATTTCTTAGTTTAGTCTGTGTAAACCTTACCAAGCACAAAGACATGCTATAAAATTTGCTCGGAAATTCTTCCTTCAAGCCACTGAATATATGAATCAAAATGATATTTATTGACCTTTTACTCCAGCGAAAGTTGTCATTTATCAGAGTATACATTTAAGTTAATTAATTTCGCGGGCTTTTTGGCGCACGTCCAGCAATGATCCCGCCTCTTTGGTAAGTTTGAAGTTTGGGTTTCTTGTTAAGCAGTTTGCGACATTTTTGATCAGTTTTTCTGTTTGATTTTTTAAAATGGAATTCAATCATTTGCAAGATTTACTGAATATCGGATTTACAATTATTGAAATTGGTTTGTTTTATGGTGGCGAACACCTTTTTTTGACAAGATCACATCAAAATGGCGATTTTTGGTCGGTACTAAATCGGGACTGACGACGTGTGAAAACACTTCAAATACTGGTTGAGTTCTTCTATTGAACTTCCCAAAGGACATGCTGAAAACTTCTAAAACAAGGTTCTTAATGCACTCTGCTTCTCTTCATTTCGCATCGTGCATTATTCAAATTTCTCGTTCAATATATCGCCAGCGCGTGGGTGTATTTGTAAGCAAACCACTCACATCCAGTAACTTACCCTTACACAGAGCACAGTTAAGACTGTTCTATATGTTAATTACAACATAAGTTCTAAACAGGGTCATGTTAGACTACTGATCATCATAATCATTATTATTATTATTATTATTATTATTATTATTATTATTATTATATTCACAGTTCCCACGACTAAGGAATGGAATTTGAATCTGGGGCTTTGCATATGGACTGGCATTTGTTTATCTCAATCGGACTTGTCTATCTGCAGGCAATTTGTCATTTGTCCCTCCCTAAATTAACACACCTAAAATCACCAATGTGGCTATTCATGGAGAAGTTTGTACTTAGGAATAACTTCAAGTTCTCCATTTTAATTCACTTCAATATAAATTGACCTGATATTGAATAACGTATTATCACAACAAACATATGGATGAACAATTAGACTAAAGAATCAAGTAGTCGATTGACGAAATGGGGAAATCATGGATTGATGGATAGATGGATAAACTGATTAATAGAAAAGCTGAGGGGCATACTGATGGATCGATACTTATAGACATGATGGTTGTTGACAAAAAGTATGTGAACTGCCATTTGGATGGGAGACCGATTGAAGCATATAGATATATGGACATATAGTGGATGGATAGGAAGCATGAATGGAAAAAGTCGATGACAGCTCCTCATATTCCACAGTTCATATAAGCTATAGATAGAAAGCATGAATGGAAAGAGTCAACGATAGCTCGTCATATTCCACAGTTCATATAATCTATGGGTAGAAAGCATGAATGGAAAGAGTCAACGATAGCTCGTCATATTCCACAGTTCATATAAGCTATGGATAGAAAGCATGAATGGAAAGAGTCGACGATAGCTCGTCATATTCCACAGTTCATATAAACTATGGATAGAAAGCATGAATGGAAAGAGTCAACGATACCTCGTCATATTCCACAGTTCATATAATCTATGGGTAGAAAGCATGAATGGAAAGAGTCAATGATAGCTCGTAATATTCCACAGTTCATACAAGCTATGGATAGAAAGCATGAATGGAAAGAGTCGACGATACCTCGTCATATTCCACAGTTCATATAATCTATGGATAGGAAGCATGCATAGAAAGAGTCGATGACAGCTTGTCATATTCTACAGTTCATATAATCTATGGATAGGAAGCATGAATGGAAATTAAGAGTCGATGACAGCTCGTCATAATCCACAGTTCAGATAACTAACCTGCAGCTCCTCCTCTCTAAGGTCGGTAACCCTTGCTCTGTACCATAATCCATCCTCCGAATACTTTGCCGCGACTAACTCGCCAATGGCCAGGGGAATGCTACCCTTGTGACGTAATGCTCCTCCAGTATATTGTTGCCTGGATAACCAAAAGGATACTTTACTAACGGAAACGTTTTTTACGGTTGTGAAGGTTATACAAAGTAATACTATATTATTATTGATTGTCTCTCATTTAATAAAATCAAACGAGTAAATCAAGTGAGGCCAGATATGCTACGATAATTTAGTTTAGTTTTCCGAGCTTTTGACGATCTACCGCATCATCAGGGAATGAAGATTGAATCATTGAAAGGAAGAGTATATCGGCGAGGTGTTAGGTTACACAATAGAGGTACAGCAAACAAAGGAACAATAGCAGAATAGCAGATACATAAATGTGGTAGAAATAGTTAAAATATATATATATATATGCAGTTAGAATAAATAAAGTCAGAATAAAAGGTCTATTTGTGCGACCTTCTTTCCAACCTAAACTAACTCAGCATTCCATCCTTAAGGGGAAGGTATTAAATTAGTACAAGCGTCTGCTGCGAGCTAAACTGTGATGAATTAGTGTCCCGTCCAGGTGGAGTCAAAGACTCTCATCCGCTTACCACTATGGAAACCAGAGATAAGGACGGCTCAATTGCGCCACTGGGCTTGGAAAAAAAAATTAGCTTAGAAACGTTGTAAGCTAATCGTTGAGAGCTAATAACCTGAACATTATTTATCAAAGCTAACTTTCTTTACCTCATGTTTGCCATGAGTGAATCTAGGTTTTCCTTGTAGTCCATCTGTTCCACGTCTCGACCACTTTTGGCTGAAGTAACAAGAAGGTTTTGGAATCTCATTAAACAGAGTATCGCACCTATTAGTACTAAGCCGAAAGGGGAAGAAGGAGAATATATGAGAGACATGTGAATTCTGAAATGAATTTGTTTTTATCATTTTATCAATGGGCACATAAAAACAGTAAAAAGTAAGCCAGCTTTTGAGTTGTGTCGTAACCAAATTTTTGTAGGATGGCCCTAAAACTCAAAACTACATTCATATTCAAGACTAAAACCATCTGACCTGGGGTCAGGATACACGGTCAAACCCCCCTTTTTGGATAAAGGCCGAAATATACAAGGCCATAAAAATGATGAGTCTTCTCGTTATAATATTTATATCTATAACCGCCGCCTGGTTAGCCCAGTTGGTAAGGCGCCAGTCTGCTGTGCGGGAAGTCTCGGGTTCCTGTTATCTCTACTCCTTGGAACTTCACTAGGTTCCTAAATGTTCTAAAACAAAACTAAAACAAAACTAAAACAAAACAAAACTTTTATTTAAGTTGAATAAACATGATATATATTTCGTATTTTCATCATAAAAACGTGTTTTCAACTGTAACGACTTGCAGAAGTTTTATATTTTCTAAAATTACCTTCGATTATCAGTTTTTCCAGTGGCTCCGTCCCATAAGGCAGTTGGGCCCAGAAGTGGCCTGGATTGAAAATCGCAGTGATCTTGATTGCAACCCAGGTTCCCAACTCGGGCAACTCTACCCCTGAATCAATGTTATCACAAAATGCTTCCATGACGTCATCAATCACAGCATCATCAGCTTCAGAAGTAAAAGAAAACAATGAAAACATGGGATTACTACACCTAAACCTAAAACTAATCTTTACCAGACCTTTTATCAGGGGCACAAAAAACAAGTGATCTTGCATTTAAAGCCAAACTTTTTTTTAAAATCTTATTATTTAATTTTTATTTTTTAAATAAAATAAACGAAAAAAAAATACAGATCCATAGTGAGATAGATAATACATATGGATAAATAAAAAATTTGGACAAATACCAAAGTTTACTATTTTCTTAAACCAAATAAAAAACTGTAATTACTGAAGCCGAAACCAATTGTAGAAATGCACACAATTTAGGTATCCTGCTGATGAACAGTAACTGTTTTATTATTTATTTTCAGCAGCATTTTAGTCATGTCTGTTCAGATATCTATACAAACAAACATATACTTTTGGCTTCGACATTTTGTTTTCTGAATTAAAGCGTGGGTAGATTTCCAGTTTTACATTCTTTTTAGCTGGCTGTACGTTGATTAACTAAGCGGAAATAGATGTTTCCATTTGCTCTCAAATTCCTTAGCTCAGAGGAATTCTTTTTCTAAAGAGGCATAGTTTTTTTGTTTGGTTTAAGAAAATAGTAAACTTTGGTATTTGTCCATATTTTTTTGACGTATAAATATAATACCTAGCTGTTAGTTTACAGAAATGAATTCAATATGAATTCAATGACACCAATACTTTCAGAAATATGATTAAATAATTAGTTCCCGACCGACCACCCGCGTTACGTCCCCTAGGGATATTGCGAGAAATAGGTGTAGATGTAACAATCTACAACCCGAAATCCTGGATATAAATAAGAAACTAAGAAGCGTGTGTTCTGCATCGCAGTTAAGCCCTATGGAGTCTAGCTTGTCTATAGTTCTTTGTTTATCAAAAACGCCTTTTTCGTGGAGCCAGTTTTCTACTGCTATCCAAAAATTTTGCGTTATTCTACAGGACCAAAAAATGTGCAACAATGGTTCTATTTTGTCTTGGCAGAAGTCACACAGCTCCGAATCTTTAATCTTAATTTTGTATAGCAAATCTTTAGTTGGAAATATTCTGTGTAACAACTTAAACTAAAAGTTTTCCAGTTTTGTGCTTTTTGTGCATTGAAACGCTTTTTGACAGATGATTTCCCATTTAAGTTCATTTACATTTTTTATTTCACAAACTGCTTCCCATTTAATTTGATATCTTTTGAATGTGCTTGAGTTCTTAACAAACAATTTGTTTACGGATGAATTGTTACATTGTCATTTTATAATTTTTTCAGTATATGGTTAACATTTAATCGAACCTTTTTATCGTTCACTATAGAATTTATTTGCACTTGTGTGATTTAAAAAGATCAAATTGCGTTTGCCCTAACGGGCTCACGCAGTCTTGATTATAATTCTTTTTAAAACACACTCGTGCAAATTAATTCCATATTGAACTCGTAAAGGTTTGATTACATAAAAAAATGAATCCGTCAAAACTAAGAAGAAATGTAACACAAACGGCGGTTACAAACGTCATGGAACAACGGATGCTGTTGATTTTCAAATATATTTCAAACTTAACGTTTCGTATGTTACAACATACATCTTCAGAAGTGACCGTTAGACTA
>JANCMA020064663.1:0-15803 GCA_024336925.2 Zoanthus solanderi | reverse complement strand
AATATAAAGTTACTCTTGTTAAAAATTTGATTAAAAACTAAATTTAAAACAATCCCGACGTTTCGACCGTCCACCGGTCTTCTGGTGAAGTGATAAAAATGTTTACAAAAGAAACGTTTTTAAAAACCAAAAAAATGCTTATGTTTTTGTTCTTCAAGAACCAAGTTTAAATATTCCTTGGGGAGATGCAAACCAAAAACATTAGCATTTTTTTACCTTTTATATAAACATTTTTATCACACTCCCCTGAGCTGAGGAAGACCTGTGGATACGTCGGGATTATTTTAAAAATTAACTTAGCTTTTTAACCAAATTTTTAACCAGAGTAACTTTATGATTTTTAACAAAAGCTTTTTATCGATTTGAATTTTGTTTATTATATAAACCAAATGTTCAAACTATAACTACTATAAAAGCTTGTATAATTTTTTTTCTTTTATTGAATACTGATTCGGCACCAAGCCATGATTTATTTAGGCCGCCATCTAGTGCTAATCTATGAGCTGTGTTCTATCCTTGCATTGACAGCAATATTGAGATTAGTATGGTGGAAAAGAGGAGCATTGACAATGATATACTGCGTTCAGTTTATAAACTCTTAAACTTTTCAATCAATTTTACCCTTTTTTGGATTGTATAAGATTTATTTTTATTTCTATATATTGATTTTATGTATCTCGTTGGTAAAATGCTGGAAATGGCGGAAGGCTTTAACGCAGGTCAGCAACCTTATATAATTTCTTTGAATGAGACGTAGTCAGTGAGCTTTAAATGTCAAAGTTTTTATTCAGTTATACCAGTTTTTTTTTATAAGAGCTGCCTTCTCCAGGCTGGACAGAAGTTCAAACGTAACCAACTAAAAGAGGTTCTGAATAGCGTTTACTCCTTTCTGATTATACCGAGATATTAGGAGACGTTTAGCTAGTTACTGATAATGGATATTTCAAAAACTATCTGAGTGCTGAGATTCGGCCAGAAGAGCTGATTATACCCCCATTCCGGCAGAACTTCGTAAAAGTATACTCTTGTCGAATGTGGCTTGTGGTGAGCCATTGACAGCATCAAATTCATGATTATCATTACTTAGGCTATAATTATATTTATAATTAAAAAAGGGGTAAGACGGCTAAGACTCGGAAAGAGTTCCTGTAGAGGAATCAAACCAATAACTTCCTTGTCTCCGCATGACTTAATATACACTTTTTTATTTTAAAAGAACCAGTAAAATTTGCTTTGACTCGATGTTGTTATTTTTTCAGCAGTTTGTAGCTCAAATGTTTTTTTATCTTAATCTTATAACTGCCATATGTTTTTAATAGCTGAGTATCGACTACAACGCCCTTAGTGCTCTTGTATGCTCTGTTTTTCTTTTGATTGTATGAGCGGCATATACTGTTTTTGTTAAAAAACTTTTTTTTTTTTTAACACTTTCATTTCAGCCTCAGATTGTTCTTAATTTGTTCTTCCTTTTCAGGCTATTTGAGCCTCACTGTATTTATTAAGTTTGTTCTTAACACAAAAAAGTGCATATAATGTATAAATGACTGATCCGTGATCGCCGGTCCAGTTTTACGTAAAAATATTTTCTTCTTAAATTCTTTTAATATGTTTTGTTGTCTAAAAACTTGGCGGCAGTATTTTTTAATTCGAATAAATAGAAAGCCAAACAGAATCTTACAAATTTATATAGTCTTGTCTTGATTTCAATTATATTGGTTATTTGTTAACATTTTTTCCTGCTTTGTAGTTAACATATACCGGTTTCAAAACCTTCCGATCAGATCTACAAAATGCCACACTTAGTTGTCATATTTTACCAGTTTTATATCTGTTCTACTTTTCCAATTCACAATTCTTTTATCATGCATGCACGCCAAAATGACCATTATATTGATAACAAGAGTCCATGTTTTTTGACGAAACAAAAGGCCCATTACTTTTTAGTAGCATTTATAGCAGCAGTAATTGAGTATAATGTAACCAAACTAAATACCGTATATAACCTCAGATATTCCGTTCCAGAGATTTGAAAAATTCATAATGAAAGCATGTACTTTTGTAATAAGTTGGGAGAACCTTTTCCACATGCTGTAGTTTTTGGCTTGAAAATATTTTTTCTTATTCTTAAATAATATTTAATCATTGTATAATTGATATAGAAGGCTTTTTATAGCTAGAATTTGATGAGCGTCGTAGTCATAGGTTCTCTTGTTCAGTCTGTTACAAATGAGTAACTTTTTTGAAAAAGCAATTAGTTCAAATATTACTGTATCACACGTTTCGCCCTTTTAGTTACTTTTTAATTACCGCTAACGCTCCTTCGCGTTGGTTTTGGATCGAAAATTATGAAAAGTATGGATTCCAGTGGTTACGTGCAGGTCCACGTTTTACAATAATATATACTCTGACGCTTTTTTCGTTATCATTGTCCTTAAAACTCAAATACGCTGTTCACTTTATGCCATAACTTACAACAGTGAAAGACATAGGTTGACAGGGACCACAATAACGATATGGATATGTCGGACTACTTAGCAATATTTGCTTTTGAACAATACAAAAATCATGCCAAAAATTACATTAGGCTGTCAGTGATCAAATTTTCTAACACAGTACTTAGTCATTGCTCAAGAGCATAAAATGTGTTGCGGAAAAGGTAAAGTGCCACGTTCTTCTTAATCAAAACTTTTTTAAAAAATAGTGAAGTTTTGCCTTCTTGAGAATCTTTAGTTCATATTGCATTAGAACTACTGGTCACACTCCTTTTTAAACTTTTGGTTACTGAAAACAATAGATTCCATTCGTGCTAATGACACTGAATATAAAGATTCCCAGAAGCCATCTGTTTGACACAGTTGAGGTCCGGTAGGGGGCTAATCGCATAGTATAAAAACAGCTCGTGCAGTGTACTCCATCTCATAAACTGAGCTACCGAAAGTGAGTATAGCAGAAGATCCTTTATGTGAGAGAGGATAATTTTAACGGTTAGTAGTTTTAACTCTATGTTCCTCAAGCTGCTCCAGGTTGTAGTAAGCGGTAGATTTGATTTGTAGCTGTTACATGCGCTGGCTAAATGATGCTACGATTTCTCTCTTTTTTTTTTCTCGCTGAAATTGAAGTAGACGGCAAAACCCATTTTTCATAGTCATCAGTCTTTCTGGGTGTTATGTTCTGTAAGTTTGTTTCCGTAAACATTGCTTTACTAATAATTCTTAATTGTCTTTGAAAAGCTAAAATTTTATTTAAAAAAAACATGTATGCATGGAGTTTTGCGATGCACCACCAGCTTGTTCTCTGTTGAATTGCGCTTTCCACCACCCACAGAGTTATTCAACGTTATCTTCATATAGCAATTGTTAATTAGCAACCCTTTAGTTTAACTTTTACCTTATCTTATAACTCTTTGAAGTAAAATAAGCTTTATAATAGTATATTTGTAAAATCTATCGCTTCTGCTATGAGCTCGTTGCCTTAATTTTGGTTAGGTTTTGAGTATTTGCTGTGGCTCCCGATTAAAACGAAGTCTCTTATACTGTTCGTTACTTCAAAGAAACTTTTGCCCCACACGAAGCTAATGCTTAATGGTGTAAATATTTTTAGCTACGAACAAAGACAGTCGTGTCTGTATTCAATTTACAAAATATGAATGACTACTACTATCGTTCATTAAAAATTTAGAAGGTAAATTTGTGCATCAACCCTGCCATAGGCCTTTCAACTTAGTTTATTTTTTGTTTTCACTTTGCAAAATAGGTCTTCACTTATGGCTGTCAATGTAACGAAATTTAAACAATGTGTAAATTTAATTTAATTGCCAAAATATGGCCATGGTAGCTTTATCTTCATTAATCAAATCTATGACAAACTGTAAAAGAGAAAGAAAGCTAGTCACAATGTTTACACAAAGCAGATATTGAGATAGTAAACCTTAATGCGAAATGCTTGATTATTTCGTGTCTTTAATTGTTGTCAAGAATTAAAAGCAAAAGCAATCTTTTAACGGCTTTCGTTTTATTACAATCTTAGTTTCATTTGGCTTCTACTTGCAAGTCGTTCTATTTTACAAACTGAATAATAAAAGAAGTGTTAATAGTTGTTTTATTCAAACATAAACAGCCATTACCCCATATTCCACACGTAGAATAAACATCGTCACACCAGAGATAGCACAGTGATAGACATGTTTGACAGTGAGAGTTGATTCATTGTCAACTAGTACTCAAACATCTACATTCGTGCTTCAGTGTTATCTCGGCTCATTTTACAGTGTTATGCTGCCCGTTTCCCGCGGGGCTGTGTTCAACTTAGTTAAATTATTACTGAAATGAGCCAATGGATTTTCGGTTGCGTTGATGTGATTTCACAAAAGCGATACTGTGTTTGTAACAAAGTTTTACAATTTTGGAAAATATCACTGAAATACAATTAAAAAGCCAAACATTTCAGAAATACCTGATGATCGAGATTTCCTTTTCAAGAGGCTCTAGTGTGTGCATGTTTGGATGTCAAAAAGGGGAAAAAGAAATAAATTGTGTTTTGAAGTGTAATACTGATCTAATTACAAATTTAGGACTGGCATGTCATTAAGAAATGCCAAGCATATACTGTATTTTACTAGCTATAGATTCAGTTTTGATGGTAACTAACAAATTAGATTTTTACTTCTTCGTTTTTGAGCAACGACAATAAGGCGGCGGTTGTTTATTGATGACAATAGATAGCAGAAAATTATTAGTCGGAATACATCGACTGATTAAAATAAATATACAAAAAAGTAGAATAAAAATTCTTTCCAAGTTGTTCTTTATTATTATTATTTTCTACTATTCTATTTCCTTCATGCCAAAGACAATACTTAGCAGGGTTTTGTTGCCCTTTTATTATTGGTCTTACCACGTACCAGGCAAGATAGCGTCGCAGTTGTTTTTACTTGGAGCTTCTAGTTTTACATTATTTGCCGAAAATGTGAATATTATGAGGAAGTAAATTACTTTAACTCTAAAACTGGAGAAAGTGAAAACAGCTGACTGGTAAATCGACTTTGCATTAGCTTATGATAGGGACTCAAGGAGACTAAGGGATCAGCTAGTTATAAAAGTATAAGTCACATAAAATCACATTTTTGATGTCTAAATTTTAACTTGCAAGCTATTTTTAATAACTATCAATCCTTTTCCAACTGTAGGTTAATATGGTGAAATAGTATTTCGCAAATGAAAGATAAAGTTGAACCACTCAATATATTTATAAACTGGTCACTGAACTCTTTAATCATTCTCAAAATTCAAACTTTGAGGAATAAATCTCAGCGTCACTTGTAACATCTCACAGGTACATAAACCCTGAGTAGTATATTGTTTCTAGTTTTAATAAACTAAATACACTCGTAAATATCCAGAGTGATAAAACTATTTATTCAACATGACTCATTAATGATTGCGTGGTTGAGAAATTAATTGGCCTTTTTTTATTCTAGCTTTATGAATTCCTAGTTTATAAATAAACACTATTACTAAGTTACATAATAAGTAACGAAAGACTTATTTCTTTGCCTTTTTGCGTAAGACTTAATGAGTGAAGTGTGCAAACAAAATGATTATTTGCAATGAATGGTATTTTTCCATTTTTTGTTCATCTTTTGTTCATCAAAACAAACTGATTGTTTCTAAATTTGTTTTACATGATGATTAAGACAAAAAGGTTATTTCTCTCGACCCCTTATGAAGCTTTGACAAATCATAATCTTTAATTAAAAAATCTGGAATATTTACTTCCTATGAAAAGAATACTTTTACGTTATAAAAGCAATTGTTTACGTTAATTTACTAGATATTTATATCGGCCCCCAGTTGTGTTTGTGTTGAAAACTAATTTTCGAAAATTTTGTTCCTTTGTCCTGGTAGATTTAGAATAAGGGCGTGTAATTTCAAATTTTTCTCATTATAACATATAAAAGTAGGAAATATCGGCAGTTTGAGAGTTTTTTTTATTAAAGGCTTGTAGTTTGTTTGTTTTGCTTTAAAAATTCCGATCATATTCTTGTTGCCTTAAAAGTTGACGTTGAAGTTTAACATAGTTGTTGATAAAAACGTCACTGCTATTCTGTCATGTTTAAGAAATGATACAAGTATTTAACGCGTATTTTGTAAACATTTGTTTCGAAATACAACCAAACGAACAAACGTACTTCCTGGTAAGGTAGTGGTGTAACTTTGTATCGAAGAAGGCGTTCCATTAACTCTAACTGATCATTCCAGCTTAAAAAAGAAACCTCCTCGATTCCTTTTTTTTTTTTGCCTGGTACTAATATCCGCACGTGCCTTTAAATAATATTTTAAACGCGTAAGTGCACTCAGTTGTGCTCCTATAACATAAATTGCTCACGAAATTACTGCCTCTTCAAATTTTAACTTTGTGGTGTTCGTAAAATTGGCAGAAAACATTCCAAAATTTTTTTAGGATCTTGTCAGTCCGTTACATAAGCAGTCAATCAGAACAAGTGAACTTTATAGTAAATAAAGTTTATTTAATTTTTGTATTGCAAAATTGCGGTTCAGCTGTTGTTTAAATCTTTTGTTTTGCTTGTTTGTTTTGATAAATTGTGGCTAGTTTTTACCCGTTTATTCTCCGGGAAATACAGTAAACGAATGCTGCTTTATAAAAATCCGCACAAAGACATGAGAAGCCCTCGTCATAAACATGTAATTATTAACTTGCTTGCTCCTTTAATAAAGATGATAGACATGACTGGACGACCTTTAGCGGTCATGTGCCCCAACTTTTAGTTCCTCGCTTTCGTTTTAAAAATGTTAAGTGTGGTGTTAAAAGAAGATACTCAACTGACGCGAGTGTCGTGTTAACGTCGTATCAGTGCTTTATATAAAAATACCTACGAATGAATTTACAACCCATAAAACCTAATAGCTCTTGAGCAAGGACTTTCAAACATTTGTATGGAACAAGAGGTGTTTAAAAAATATCTATAAACACCTTTATTGCTTTAAGTCTACTTTATTCATCTGCACATTTCGAACAGAGGGTCACGAAACATCGTTAATATTTTAATTGATTGTGCTGGTTTTCCAGTTAGTTTACAAACTCAAGGACAAGGTACTATATTGCTTTTAGTCATCCTATTTTTATCATGAAAAATTATAGTTTGTGCGTTTTTTTTCTAATAATACTAATATCTTTTCCAGGTTTGTAAAGCGTGATCCACTTTGTTGTCACTGCACGCAATTTTAAAAGAGAAGGTAAGAAACCGGACGTTTTAAAAGGTTGTTTATTTCCCTATTTTCTCACTTTCGGTCGTTATGATATAAACCGGCATGCCAAACCACGTATCAGCACTAAATCTTTCATGCCTATAGTCACGTTTTATTGTCAGTTTTGATCAGTTTGCATTCGTTGAAAGTTCCTCTGGAACGTTTTTTTCCCAAGTACATCTTTAAGCAGATTTGAAGGTCAAGTCCAAAGATTTTGCATATGTATACTCAGGGTTCTTCTTTGGGTTTCGATACAAACAGCTGGTGTACATCATAACAGCATAAACACTTTACTTGTACGTTTTGATTTTTAATTCTAAAGTATTGCTTTTCTGGTATAATCCAGTGCAAGATGGCTGAAATAAAATGGCTGCCAATAAATGAACAACGTTGCCTGCTGTACTAAATAGTTTCCTGTGGTTCTCGAACGTGGCATACCTTGGCACAGGGCACTAAAACCTGCTCGTTGTTTTTAGAGTTGGGAAATGAGATAAACATACTTCGGTTTTAAATAGCTTTTAAATTTAAAACCTCTTACGCACGAGAGTATTAAACACAAAGTATCATTTACAAAGTATTTTTCTCTAATCCAAAAGGCAATCGCTTTGCTAAAGAAACTTAGAATTAAAATGTATTGTCTCGATCTACGATAAGTGGACAAAACCAAAATTGGAATCATGGACGTTTTTTATCAGTCAGTTTATCTTTAAATACCTATAATACTGGCTGTAAATAGATAATGTGCAAAAATCATCGCTGACAATATGTAATCGGCTTTAACCACAAGGTTAGCATACTCTCTAATGCGTTTCAATTTCAAAGTTGGGAATCGTGCAGTTTATGCCGATGCAAACATCAATTACTTTCTTCTGTGTTCTTTTCCTTGTGCTGAAATGACGGAAACTGATAATCAAGTTGTCACATTTTACCTTTTTATAGAGTTTTTTTTTTTGTCATCTTGAAGGGTCTATTTAATTTACTTTTAATAGCCGATGTAATTATTTGATAACTTCCGCTGGTTGTGTAAAAATAGACCTCCTACTGTGTAGTTATATACACTTTAAACAAAGACCCTGGATCATAAACGCTTAGAACACACGCTGCAAACATTGGTGATACACAGCCTTCGAGAAAGATCACAATTTCGAAAGGTAGATTTGACTAAACAAAAAGTGATTCTGTTAACATTGACCTCAAAATCAAATAATTACAAAATAGTTTTAAAATGCGAATAAGGATAGTTTGAGTTAGCGTGGCATTTACGACGAACTATCGTTGCTTTTGAGTTTACCGCTTTTAAAGAGTAGTCAAGCATACCTTTCATTTTCTTGCTGCTCAGTTTTGCATGAGTTGTTTGTAGCGCTCACTGCCTTTGGGGGCAAGTTGTGATCCTGTCACCCCAAGAGAAAGGCGACTAAGAATGGTGTTGACTAGTTGTACAATTAGTTTATAGCACCCTGCTGAGTGGTGCTATCGTATCTGCTGGATGCCTTGAAAAAAAGCGGGCGCTATTATCAATCATAGCAAATTTGCAACTTGATATAACTATAAGTATCCTAACTGGCCGTGCCTAATACTAACATCTAGAAACCTTTCAGCTAGTTCCGATTGTATTGTTGTGAGTTTGAGATTTGACTTTCATTTCTAAAGTCATCCACTACAAAGTTAATGGTTTATTGTCTCGTTTTACAACGTAATAGGAAACGTATGTTTCTAGTAGTTACTCAAAATCTAGATTATTTACAATGGTGCAATGCGTTTAGACTGCGTAAAGCATTGTGATTGCTTTTTAGTGGTCCTATAATTTTATGTTTGGTTAATAGTAACAATTTTTTTGAGCACAGAAGTCATGTTGAAAATTTCATTGACGGCCTGGTTTGTTGTTTCTATTAGTAACGAGGCTGTAATTTGCTTTCTTTCAGGACCTTCTCTGTGTTGTCAAAATGAGGCTTATTATAAACGTTTGCCGTTTAGTGTTTGTGGCCACAGTACCATTCTATATTAGTGGCCTGTACTTCAACAGACCTAATCCGGAACGAAAAGTATTGTCCGTGAAAGATATGGAACAGTTTAAAATGATGGAACAAAGCCTACTTAGATCGTTAGGCCTAAGTTCTCGTCCGAGACCACGACAAGGAGTAAAGGTTCCACAACATATGGTGGACTTGTATCACCGCCACATAGAACATCCAGACTGGATATCTACAAATTTTAGATTCGATGGCCAATGGACTGCAGCAAACACCATTAGGAGTTACTACCACGAAGGTATGATTCTGTGCTAGATATCGATTTTAACTGGGATAAGTACTAAAAAGAATTGCAAAAGTTTTTTCGTATATTTTATCTATTTGTTTTTATTACACAACATTTTGCTTTATTTTTTCCTGTGTATGTCTTTGCAGATGACCAAACTAAAATGATCTCTGGAAACAAAAGTACAGCGCTTCTCAATTTCGACGTCTCATCTATGCCCAACCATGAAAATGTAACAACAGCTCAATTACGTCTTTACCGTCGTAAAAGCCAAACAGAAAGTGACAGCAATTCCACGCTGCCAATTGATTTATATCGTGTCATCATTTATCAGGTCTTAAAACCTGCTACTGAGAATTGTCCTGCCAGTCTTCGATTGCTTGACTCGCGACAAGTTTCTGTCGGTAGTAGCGGGTGGGAGACCTTTGACGTGCTGTCGGCAGTTCGGCATTGGGCTGTTAGGCCCAAGGAGAGGTTTGGCCTACAAATTCATACATTCCAGGAAAATGGTCGACAGCCAAAGCACTCAGTGTTGATACTTTCGAAAAACCAAGATGATCGCAATCTTAATGAAGACGAGTGGAATGAGGTAAGGCCTTTGCTTGTGTCTTATAACCATGATGGACAGGAATATAAAAAACGAAGACAAAAGAGAGCGGCCGTTGCGTCTCCTACTGCTGCAAGGTCAAAGAAAGATTTTTGCCGGCGTCGCCCACTTTATGTGAACTTTGCCGATGTTACATGGGATGCGTGGATAGTGGCTCCTCCGGGGTACGAAGCTTATTATTGCCAGGGAGTTTGCCCTTTTCCAATCGATTATCATTTGAACACCACCAACCATGCCGTTGTACAAACTCTTGTTCACCATGTTAACCCTAACGCTGTGCCTGGAGTCTGTTGCGTACCAACGTCTTTAAAGCCAATTCGCATGTTGTACCTTGATGCTAACGACCAGACAGTTCTAAAAAATTACCCTTCAATGGTTGTGGAGGGCTGTGGGTGTCGGTAAAATGATTATATATAAATATATATATGTATGATTAAATACAGCAAAAGACGAGACGGCGCTGGCGACACCCCTGCAAACAGCTCAGTTATGTCACCTAGCCGCGAACTGCACAACCTCAATTGCAGTGTTTTCGTATCAGACCAGTTATCCACATTGCTCCTTTCAAGGAGAAACTGTTTACGATCATAAAGCAATTGGGTTGCTTGATCTGGTGTGAATTGTTAAACCGAGCAAAAATTATTGCTTGGAAAACTCAAGTTCATAATTAATATCAAGTATTTATTCAGATTCGGCTCGAAAGGAGCTCACTTATGTGAATGAACAAGAAAATCAGTTATTTGCACATAGCTGAAACCTTGAATGACTGTTGTATATATATGTCGCAGGATGATTCAATATTCGGTTACCCGCATGGTACCTGTCCATGCAATGCTGTCGAATCTGTCTCGAACAGTGACCCAACTCATACTTCAAAGAAAACTAATCTAGCAATCAAGACGCTAACATAAATTACATGTGAAAAAGACTAAGAATTAAGGGTACATTTATTGGACTATAGAACTGAAAGCATTACTTCAGTAAAACGGCATTCGCTCTCTAGTTTCGTAGTTCACTCAAAAACAATAGCGGATAATAGTTTAAATTAAAAAGTCAATGACCTGAAAAAAAAAGCGATGAAACTGTTTTGATACTCAAATTAGGTGTAATAAGAAAATAAATTTTTGATTCCATTTTACCGGAATGCACTCTGTAGTCAAACAGACAAAGGTTTTGTGAACAAAAAGAATTTAACTATTAAACTTTAGTTATGTAGAATATGCTTGCGTGGATGCATTCACGACTATTTCGTGTTTTCCTTATATTGCTTTCTATATATTCTTAACTCATGTATGTCACCATTTTGTGGAAACCACGTGGAGACAAACAAATTAAGCTAAAACAACAACTTCCAACTGAATTGTGACAGTTTCATACACGACCTCACATCCAAAATTGCAAAACTACTATGAGAATTCAACGTTATTAAATTCTCACAAAAAGCCATTCACTCTGTTCAAAACAGCGTCGCAGGGCATAGCTGTGTTTAAGCATTGAGCTTTTTGGAAGTGATATTAAACTCGCACTTGGTGGTATAAGACTTTCTTTTAAAAGAGCCGACAAATTAATAGACACAGATCAGCAATGTCATTTCCCGCTAAGTAACACCGTAAGAAGCTCCTTACATGTTTGCGTAAAAAATTCTAACTGTAAACAAAGATGAGCTGTTTAAAACTAGAACTCATTTTTTCCAGAAACTTATTTATTTCAAGCTACAAGTGTAAACTCATTTGATTGCTATTTTCAAGTCGAATAAGCACTCAAAAGTAGACTATGATTTTGGAAACACGTGCACAAGCGTTGTCTTTAATGCAGAAGAGCTCAAATACAAGGACGTAAAGAAACAAAGCAGTAAGGCTGAACTGAAATTACACGATAAGTTGAAGAATCATAGGCGAAAGACAAGCATTGCCAAAAATATGAGTGCCTTTGAGATTTTACGTAAATCCATGTGAAATCTTAACTGCCAATGAAGATGGACTAATAAAAACATTCTCGAAATATCACTATTATTTGACACCCATTTTACTCATTATCGCGGTCAAGCCCACACTCGGTATTTAATTTGAAAGCTATTAGCTTGATGTGTTTCAATGTCTTTGCGGCTTTTTCTGCCCTTGGGCCTTTTGTTGAATATAGTGTTAAAGAACATACGGGTAGGATTACAGCGAAACAACTAAAACATGTCATTTGTTTAGTCATTTGTACGCCCCACCACCTGTGGACTTTGCATGCATGCACGTGCCAAATTAAGATGCAAGGAAAGGTTTAAGGTATTTCATTAGCGCGATAATTAAGTTCCAAATTAATTATTTTCTCATTTACCACAGCTAAGAAATCATAGAACAAAAACTTAAGGTTAACGTTGAATTTATGTTGTGTTAAAGCGCGGGTCCGTTTTCCGAAAGTTACTTTTAAAAAACATTGATCAAACAAAAAAAAACAATCTTTTCAGGTTCTAAATTAAGAAAAATTTAACAGTTATTGTAACTGCGGCAGATGGCAAAATTTACTTTTAATTTGACACTTCTTTCACGCAGTTTATATTTTGATATTAGCGTCTACCCCATGCAAAGGTTTTACTTTTGTTGCGCCGGCAGGCAAAGGATTGTGATGCGGGATTTTGCAACACCCTAAAACTTTGGCATTTCTTCAAAAATGTACCCATACATTGCCGTTGTAAAAAAGGTAGAAAGCAGGATCCAGCAATTTGCTTGCTGCGGCTTCTCGCTGGAATGGAACTTGCATTGCTAAAGATATTTCGCATTCACTAAAAACCTGCTTATCAGCAATGTTAATACAAACTAGGCAAATGATTAACAGAACAATGATCAATTACTATGTGTTTTAAAAGTGGGTTTATGGTTGGTCTTGACAGTTTACGGCGACTAACACAGTTATTTGTTTCCTTGGCTGCATAAAGTATTTTAGAATCTTCTCCAATCGCTTTCACTGGTTAAACGAATATAAATATAATAATGAAATAACTGCAAAAATCTTTGATTTAAAATAGTTTTGAAGTTGTGGCATTTCAAAATTACAATTAACATTTTATTGTAAAAGATTTTGTTCACTCCGGCGAAGCGCTTTGAGGATTATTTCATAATGCGTAACTTAGATAGTAAAAGATTAAGAAATTTTTAGTAATTGCATAAGTAGTGCAAGGAGCTGCATTTTAACAGTTGGCCCGATGAAAGGCTAATGCATGCTCGAAACGCCAGCTTCTTGCACTACTTACTAAGTACGAAGATAAACCGAAAACATTTCAACCTTAAGAGAGTTTTCTAAATTGCGTTTACTTTCCCTGTAGTGTTTATTGCTGAAGATTAACCATAAACTTAAACTCAGGATTTCTTTTTCTTGTTTTGGCAAAATGTGAAGGATGGGTCTAGAATAGAGTAAAACTAATTAAAAATTGCTATTTTACGTCTCGTAAAAAAGGAATTACTTAAATCTGGTACCGATTTATACACGACAGACAAACTGTTATACAGTCGACGATACATATGGCATTGGCCAGGACTTCGAAAACTTGTAATAAACTAAAAGGAAAGAAAAGTCATTTTTTATGAATCAAATAAATCAATGAGTCAAGGTATGAGTCAGTCAGCGGTTTTTCCCCTAAGGTTAGGATTGAGATTATAGGGTTGGGGTTGGCCCTAAAGTTAGAGTTTGGATTGGGGCTAGGATTAGGGTTACCGGTGTTTTTTCTCAGGTTAAATATTTTGACTTGTGACTCATTTGAAGTCATTTGATCTCAAAAGACAAAAGGGAACGGTCGTAAAACTATGCTTTTAAGAATAGTACACAAACTGTGACGGATACTTTAAGGTGTCATAAAAACAAATGTTTAGTCATTCAGTAAATAAATCGTGGGAAAGTGAAAATATGACTAATGTTGCTACTTCACGTTTTCATAGGCCAAGGTCAGTGTTCGAGAAGCTGAAGTAACTAACTTAGCCGGTCTAGAAATTAATCTCTTTCTATTTTAGATAAGCAAAGTTCAAAGTTCACATAGTTCTTGAAAAAATACGTGAGCAACCACGACATTTTGTTTCACCAAAAGAATGTTATCTACTGCCACATAGAGTATCGCTATTTTGCAATTCATAATCACGATTTGCGATGACATTTTGCCATCCAGTGCCAAAGACTTCAGTTTTCTGATCTTAAAATGAACGCCTAGCGCCTTTTCCAAAGAAGGTATTCACAACCTGCTTCATGTCACAATCAGACGTAATGAACATAAAAATCACTTTATTCTTTCTTCTGTGATCATTAATACCATTGTTGTTGTTGTTTTACTATTGATTATCATCAGCTCGACTACTAACGACGAGGTTAAGAACATTTAGTTTGTTTCGAGTGAAGTGAGAAAAACTATGAAATAGGTTTTTGCTATTCCAGCCGTGTCTTCAACTAGAAAAGGTCAAACGACTATCATTTTTAATTATCTCTTAATGTTCTGCTAAATATTACCCTTCAAGGGCACTTAGTTATCAAGTGGGTATGTGTGTGCTAGAAGACCGCGCGAGCCAGACGGCAGAGCGCAACCGAATCGGCTTCAAATTTGAAAACAGCTCTTTTCATCTGTTCACGGCTACATAAAAGTCATAATTACTCTAACTGAAATTCAGTACTGGCTTCTATTTCCATTTTGTAGCCGAGAATATAGTGTTCATATAAAAGGTAGCAGCTCTCAAAATACTGAATGTCTGTGCCAAAAATTACGGATTTTCAGTCTCGTTGCTCTACAACCGTTTTTAAAACATATTCCTTGAAAGATTTTAAAATAACTTACTCGGAAGGGCGTTGCAGGGTAGAAATACGTAACGTAGACAATTGCAACTCAAGGTTGAAAATTTTAATATCAGCCGTAAGTAGTGTAAGGAGTTGACATTTCGTCTCAGTGATGTCTTGTTCAAAACTGAGCTTGAGCGCCATTATTTTAAATCTCGGCTCTTTATAGTTATACTGCAATTTCGGCCTTAAAGGGTCTAATTCATGCGTTTTTACAAGGATTATCAATTAATGAAATAACTCATATCTCTCACCAGAGACTACACATCGTCACGTGAATAATATAGAGTCTTTAGAAAATAAAAATATTTAGAATATTTCTCGTTTTTTCGATAACAGAACTGGAAGACCTTTAACAAAATAATTCACGCGTGGGCGGACAAGGTATACGCAGTGACGATTGAGAACATTTCTCTGGACTGAGGAAAAGTTTTTAACAGAAATTGTACTGTGGTGAAACACTGAATCTTTTAATCATTTTTGCTTAATTTTTTGTCTAGGCTAAATTAATTGTGTAACATATATATTATTCCAAACTAAACCTCTTGATATCTATTTTTTACTCCAGGCTGTTTTGTTTGAAAACTATACTATAAACTCCTTCATTTACAATGTAATATATAGAGAATAATACATAGGCGCGCGGAGATATGGAATTTATTTTCGAGTGTTCAAATTGGTATCTTACGAGTGAGCGCAGCGAACGAGTGAGATGTTCAATTTGAACACAAGAAAATAAATTCCATATCTCCAAGCGACTATGTATTATTCTGTTTATTATATAAACATATACCACGAATTTATGTAAAACAATTTTATTGAAATATGGAAAAATACTGCAAACACATAAATGGCAGAAAAACACAACTGAAGAA
>JANCMA020064562.1:0-15807 GCA_024336925.2 Zoanthus solanderi | reverse complement strand
CTTTTAAAGCACAACATATATACTGTACTGTACATTGTATTATTTTGTAATTTATTGTATATTGTCAATAAATAAATTAATAATAAAAAAAAAAATCGAGCAAGTGAACCTTGCTCGATTGGAAAAAATTGTACCCATGGCCTTTAAATCGCGACGGCAAAATGTTTTGCAACAAATGTTTAGAGTGTCCTAATCTGTCGAACTCTGGCTCGAGTTTTGTTACGGGATGTGAGAATTTCAAGATTGAATCACTTAGAAGCCACGCCAAATCAAATGGACATGTTAATGCAAAAGAAGCCCTTCGATTGAAAGCAAACCCAGAAGAGCCACCGTTGCCTTGCTGTCTTCATACGATTCCACAGGAGGTGAGAGAAAAACTGGAAAAACTTACTGATATTGCATATCTCGTTGCAAAATTAGAACTACCGTTCCCTGTGTTTCCCCACATTTTATGCTGGTGAAGAAAAACACGGTGCTTACCTCAGAAACACATACCGAAATGACAAATATTGTAAGAAGTTTGCAGTGATCGCGGCTGAGGAATTAAAAAATCAATTGTACAAGGAAATTCAGTCAGCATGATTTATTGCAATAATGACAGATGGGGCCAATGATGTTGGAACAAGAGATGTTGAGAATGTGTATGTTCGGTTTCTTAACCATGGTGTGCCTACTAATTCATTTGTGGGCCCAAGGGAGTGCCCAAATGCTAAGGCTGTGCGTGTTATTGAAGCAGTAACCAAAGTAATGGATAAAGTTGATGAGCAGTGGAAAGTGAAAGCAGTTTGCCTCGGCACAGATGGTGCAAATGTAATGGTTAGACAGCACAATAGTGTATTTGCTCTTTTGAAGAGAGAAATTCCAAGTTTGATTAGCATTTATTGCATTGCTCACAAACTGGAACTAGGATTTCAAGATACAATCAAAGACATTCCACTTGTCATGGAGGCAAAGCAAATGCTTCAAGGAATTTGAAAGTACTACGAGTACTCTGGTAAGGCTGTCTGAGAACTTTTAAAAGGAGTTGGCAGAATCTTTTCAAGAAAGGGCTTACAAAGCTGTGAAAGCTGTTGGATCCAGGTGGATACCTCATTTGGACAGAACATTGACAGCACTGCTTACCAAGAACTATAAGTTAATTGTTAAGCACTTTCACCATGCAAATCAAGCAAGGAATAGCAGTGCTGTGATGCAGGGGCGAGCAACTAACTATCCAAAAAGCTGACTAGTTACAAGTACGTGAAATTTCTCCATCTTCTTTTGAATGTTATCAAAGAAGTGAGCAAGATCTCGTTGATGTTTTAGAAAGATGACAATACCATTTGAGCTGTCCAAAGCAAGATAGATTCTCTTACTGAAGCTTTGGAAGCCATGCAAATCTGACCAGGCCAGCATCTGAAGTTATTTCAAGAGTCAGTAGATGAAGATAACTGTTTCGAGGGAGTGGCTTTCACAAGGCAAAATGGTAATGATGACTCACTTCTCACGACAAGGGACACACTGGTAAGGCTTGCCAATCAGTACATCACTAAGAGGTTCTCCAATTTTAATGAGGATCCTGTACTGAAGGCTGCAGCTTTTATCACAGACCCATTTCTCTGACCCAGGTAATATATATATTTACTCTTTTTTAATTTTTATAATATTTGCATGGGAAGTGGGGAGATCAGATAGTAATAATTTAAATATAACTTGAAGTTAGATCTGACAGGTCACTTTTAAAATTCGACAAGTTTATCAGTAGTTTATTTAATAGTGTCTTGTTCTCTTTTACTCAAGAATGACTACTTATCTTATCCTATCTCATCACCTTACCTATATTCTCATCAACTATTATTATCTTTTATCTTGTTAGGGACAGAGCAAATCTCCTAGCGTATGGCGAGGACCATTTGGATTCCATCATAAGCCAATATTCATCCCATTTTGAAGAGTCACAAGTCGAATTTGATGCTGTGGCTTGCAAGGATGAGTGGCTGGAGCTGAAGCTTCATTATAGCAGAAGTGAGAAAACGGTGAATATTCATCTTTAGCAGAATTGGTTTACAACTTCCAGCACATCAGCTCTGGAAAGATCTCTTCTCAAATCCACAGCTGTGTGAACGGTTTTCAAATATGCTTGTTATAGTAGAGTTATGTCTTGTCATGCCCGTACAAACAACGTGCTGTGAACGGGGCAATAGCTGCCTTAACAGAGTAATGGTTGACTTTAGTTCAAGTCTTAGCGTTTCCACTGCTGATGCACTCATGTTCATTGCACTGAATGGTCCAAGTCCTGAGAGCTTCAATGCAGCTCGATGTGTTGGGAGAATGCTCTTGGCTGGACAACGAGAGAAAAGGCCAGAAACAATGGATTGAGCCGGCAGAACCATCTAGTAATGCATCCAGCTGCAATCATAATCTTTGGCTATAATAGAATGGTTGAATGCCAAGCTGACTCTCTAAACTATTACCAGTTGATGACTGTTTTGAGAATTGACTAAAATTAGCTGAAAAGTGGATACAGCCAGAACACTATTGCCTACCATACCTTTCATTTCATTACTTTTACCCCTCAATGTGTTGTGTTTACAGTGCACTGGCACAGTACAAGCTCTTATTATGGCATGGCCACTCAGCTTGAAAACATGCAATTTCAACAAAAAATTGTGTTTCTTTGTGTATTGTTACTATAATTGATTTCTTGTTAATCTAAAAGCAATAAAATGGTAGTACACATTACATACACAGTACTTTCTGTTTCATGCTCTGTGTTACTACCCCTCACCCCCACCCCTTCCTTCCCCGAATGCAAAAACCAATTCTAGACTTGGCTACCTTGACATCCTTTTGGGCTAGTAAAATTTCATGTCTACTAGCCAGCAGGCTTGCCGTAAAAAAAAAGTTTGGTCGAGCTCTGATTGGTCCAATAGTTCTGGTTCAGCTTGTTTATCATGGTCACTCTCTTCAAAGTTAATTTCTATCCTGTCCAAGCTCTTGAATACGAGGTCCTAATTTGATTTTTTTTCTTAATGTTCCTCCTCGTTTTCATTCCCGTCAATATCATAACAGAGTGCTTCATTATCACATTCTAACTGCTTCCTTTGCAAAATTAAAGTTTGTTTCGAAAACAAAAGGAACGTGTAAAAAATATAAAGAGGCCTCGACTGTGCTATGTTCCATTGTAAAGCACTTACTGTTGGGTGCGCCTAAAGCACTTAAGAAGTAGGGAGAAACACTATTCTTTGGCTTGCATTTTGCTTTACCTTTCCTCGATCTTTTTTGTGCGTGCTATTGTTATAAAGTAGATTTTGCGTTTGAGTGTTTTGTTAGCTTTGATCTTTTGAGTGGACCAAAAACACCATGAAGAACCCAAATGACCATACTGTGAACTCTGGAGCTGGAGATAAACGTTTCTCCCCAGAAGAATTTTTGTACCAAATTTCATTTTGCAGCTTAAAAAACCGAGTTGCAAGGAAGAGTTTCTTATTTTGAGTGATGCTTAACAAATTCCAAGAAAGCTCTGTAGAGATCTTGCTCTCCAAAGGCATCACATACAGAGAATATCTTATTCTTTTATTTCCATGCTTGTTTTCATGAACTTTTCACTCTGGTATTGCAGATATAATTCGTTCGAACCCCTTTAAAACCTGAATGCTATTCTTTCAGGGTTCTCTTTTCAAAATGTTGAAACTGCATACATAAACGCGAAGATCATCAACGTCACAATAGCGTCACAGATCGTTCTCAATCAGGTTTGGTGGAACAACACAACTCATTTCAGTATGACTAAGTTCACTGAAAACAAAGAAAATGGCTAGTTCTAAAGCAAATTATTGCATACAATGACGAACTCTGTCTTCTTGCACCGAATATCTCTGGTTTCCGCAAAGGTCATTCCATAGCCACTGTTCTCTTAGGAATACGTGATGACCTTATCTGAGCTATGAAACGAGGCAAGATAACAATGATGGTATGTGCATATTAATCAAAAGCCTTTGACATTATACAATTCAAACCAGTACTGACAAAGAAGCACGGCATGGGATTCTCGCATACCTTTCTCCAATGGATGGTAAACTACCTTACTGATCGAAAGCAGTTTGTGCAAATGGATGACAAGTCATCTGAAACAGCGACAATTAAGTTTGGCGTACCATAGGGGTCGATTCTTGGCCCTGTTATCTTTAACTTGTACGTCGCTGACCAACAGGACATACTGAACTGTCCGTATTACCAATACGCTGATACAACATTCTACTGTCATTCAAAACCAACTAATCTCAATAACTGTGTCAGCAACATCAACCAAGACCTGTCACAACTTGGAGAGTACTCCCAAAGATCGAACTTAGCACTCAATGCATCAAAAACGAAATGGATGCTAGTATCTACTCAGCAGATGTCACGTGTTCATCACTTGCATGACTTCAAAGAACAAGTGCAACAACACCCAATTAGAGCGCATGGCCAAAACAAAATGACTTGGTCTGCAGATGGACGAACACCTATCCTGGGACGAGCACATAAGCTCGCTGCTATTCTCCTACTACAGTGTTCTGTCCATACTGAGAAAGCTAAAGAAGATGATTCCATATCACATTCGCAAACAATAATTAGTTGAGTGTCTAGTTCTCTCAAAACTTGACTACGCAGCTGCTGTTTTCTACCCTCTCCCTCTGTATAAATTAAAACGCTTACAACGTGTCCAAAATGCCAGCACTGGTTTTGTATTGGGACGATACGCTAACGAAAATGACCTCCATACACTAAAGTCGCTACAGATGAGCAAGAGAAGGGGCTTTAGTTATTAGTTATCAGTGTTTTGTCTTGCGACAGGTCCTAATTCTGGCATCCATCTTCTCCATACACCTCTATCTTCTGCCCTTCTATTCATTTCTCCATATGTTCCTTTCTTTATTAGATTTAAGAATCCAATTCTTCTCCGTCCTCTAGGTCTTTTGCCATCCATTCTGCCCTCAATTACTTTCTTTAATAACCCATCTCCTCGGACAATATGTCCTATCCATATCTTCTTTGATCTTATAATACGATCCATCAAGCTCCGTTTCTCATCGACCATTTCCAATACTTCCTCATTGGTTCTCCTTTCTGACCATCTTACTTTCTACATTTTTCGCCAAACCCACATTTCAAAGGCCTCTATCCGTTTAATATCCTCTGCTCTCAATGCCCATGTTTCTGCTCCATATAAAGCAACGCTTCAAACCAATGCCTTCATAACTATCTTTTTCGTATCTATATTCATTCTTCTTGATAGTAACTCTTTGCTCTTATTAAAAGCATTCTTTGCCATTGCAAGTCTAGATCTTATTTCAACATCATATTTGCTATCTTCGGTAAGCAAAGCACCCAAGTATTTGAATTTAGTTACTTGTTCAATCCTCTCGCCGTTGACATAGATGTCTATTTTTCCACAACCTTTTCTTGATATTTTCATCACCTTTGTCTTCTTTACATTTGTTTTCATTTTATACTTTCTTGCTGTAGAATTAGGCATCGTAAATGTTTAACTTGACGTCAGTCGAATAATGACTCTTAAAAGTTACGGTTACTGATAAAGGACAAAGCTTTGTTTTCCTTTTGAGCCGACCATGCAAGCATTTTTCTTTCGCTGGAGAAGTCGATATGCTTTTCCTGAAAATTTTCATTTTTCTTCCATTAATAATTTTCTACTCGACCCTTAAAATAGGTTTTTGCACTGTGTAGAGAACACAATATAGCTCTATCAGTCAAAATAACTACCCCATTTGCTTTAACCAGTTGCAAACCATATTTAAGTTTGTTTCCTCTATAAGGAATATGGACCAAAAGAATTATAGGAGCATGTTGCATTTTTTGTGCAAATAAACGAATAATTTCTGGAATATTTAGCAAGAGAACCCGTTACTGGAGCCGTGCTCTGTGGGTTAATCCCTGCTCCCGTTGGCAAATTTTGTAAATAAATAATTATATAAAAGAGTGGTTATAATGAATGCTTCCTTAGCAACACGATACTCGCGATGATTCCAAAAACCAGCATAAAGTTTGACGTTCTTTCTATGTTACATTACAGGTCGAAAATTTGATAAAAATGGAGACATTGTACAAGAATGGTGGAGTAAATCGTCTCTTAAGGAATTCAGAAAACGGGCAGAATGCATCGAAAAACAATATTCCAAATACAAAATCCAAGACAAATACCCTGTAACTAACAGTTTGATTTTAAAAACTACATGATAATAAAAATGATGGTAATAGTAAGCCGACTTTGCCATCCTAAATTATTATTAATATTTCTGCTATTGTTATCATTATCATTACTGATATTGTTGTTATTAAGGATGAAAATAATGATAATAATAATAATAATATTAATAATATATATATTTTTGTTATTATTACTGTTAATATTATTATTATTATTATTATTATTATTATTAGTAGTAGTAGTAGTAGTAGTAGTAGTAGTAGTATTATCATGAGTCAATGAATAGGTTCTGTCTTTTGCGTCAAATTTCCTAGCACTGGCTGAATGATTCGTGCCATATATCTGTGCCATATATCAAAAGAACCCGGAGAAGCTGACTGGCTGGAATGATAAATGACCAGTTGACTGGAATTGCTACTTCAGACTCCAAAGAAAAATCATGGGGTCTAACAAGCTTGAACTTTTGTCACTCAACACAATTCTCGTCCCATCGTCACTTCCCCCGTGTTTTATTACTATACAGAGCACGATTTAAGCTGTTCTATATCTTAAGTTGATCACGAGCTGAATCGATACTTGAAATTGTTTTTTTCTCGTTTTTATGCTTTCCTACCCGTAAAAAATCTTATTGTTTCAAACTGCAACTAACACAATTTCCCAATCTAAATATTACAACTGGAATAATAGTAAAATTTAGCTTAATCTCTGTTTGATTTGCTTCTTGTAGCTCAGCGGCAAAGTAACTCTTGGTGAAAATATCGCTGACAATGGAGGGACAAAACTTTCCTATTTTGTGAGTGATATAACTACTGCGTAATAGATTCACATTGATTAGTAAATACCTGCTACGCGCGATTTGATTGGTTTAGAAATAGAATATGTGGAACAATATTTACCTCCGACACAGTAGATAATGACACCGAAACTAAATTGCGGCCGGATCGGTATTTTGTAATTGACAAGTTCTAAAAACTATGTGTTATACTGAAGAGCTGCTAATGCGTGAGTTTCGTCACGCTCCGTGATTCAATAATAAAAGTACTTTTTTTAACAAATCTTATTTTGTCTTGAAAGGAAATTTTTACACATGAGTTGCCTGATTGCTGGTATATATACCAAAACATTTGTTCTATTTCAGCCGTTTTGGCAGGTAGTGGCTTACTTGAATATAGGGAGCTTTAGCAACGAGGACTCAAACGCGACGGTTCAGAAAAATCACAATTTCGACTTACTCTTTACTTCTTTGTGCAGTTCATAAAGGTTTTGTTTTCTCCGCCTTAAACTTTGTGAGCAGAAAGCGATTAAATGTTTCTCCATGAATTGAAGCTAAACAAATACCAAGAACTTATCTGTTGTTACGTTCTTGTAGTCCTGAGAACTCCAAAAAAGGTCTTTTCACTTTCTAAATTTAGCGACAACTCCGTGCAGGTACCGAGCTCGATGCATTCCAACGTGCAGTTATTGTATTTACTATTGTTCTTTGCCGTTACCGTCCTCGTTGCTATGGGTCCCTAACGTCTACCTCGCGCCTTCAGCTCTCAGCCTTAGTTACTGTCCTCGTTGCTAAGGGTCCCTAATGTCTACCTCGCGCCTTCAGCTCTCAGCCTTAGTTACCGTCCTCGTTGCTAAGAGTCCCTAACGTCTACCTCGCGCCTTCAGCTCTCAGCCTTAGTTTGAGAGCGTGTAATAACTAGATAAAAACAAAGTCTCTAAAAATTCAGGGGAATTTATGTACAACGGAACTGGAAAATACAGAAAAGTTTAAGAAGCTAACTGAATTCGGTAAGGATGAATTCTTTGTGAGCCTTGCGATAAAAGCTTACTAGTTAGCGATGATCACTACTGTAGTTTCAAGTCATAAAAATCAAAGTTTTGAACATTCAAAGCTTGTTATGTTCAACACTGTCCCTCGGATGTAATCAATATCACCTGAGAGACTGCATGTACAGATGAAAGGTTTTTGTCACTTGCCTAGCTTTCACAAGTTATAAACTCAAATCTTTTTATTTCATTCATTCGCCACGTACAGGTATTGAAGTTCTAGATTATAAACTATAATATTTGGAATCCTGTACGTAGTGAAGCGGATTGTGTTAGCAATCAATATCACCTTGTAAAGTGTTAGAACGTCGAACTCAAAGCGATTATATGAGGACAGATATCAAAGCCTATTATATCTAGGCTAAAATCACTTAATATACTGTCGTTGTCCTTTAGTTGATAGTGGATATTAAGTAATGCCTCTTTTCATACCAATTTTAAACGTTCCAGGCTTATGAGCATTGGTTGAAAAAGAATGGACCAGAACCAGTACTTCCGAGCCTGCCCTACACTAATCAGCAATTGTTCTTTATTGGCTATGCGCAGGTAACTTTGCGTTTATCAAGCTAACTAAATATAATTACCATAAACAATTTTTCTTTTTAAGCGACCAAACAGTGCGTCTCAAAAACTTCATAGTGCTAGTAATAAGTACTTGCAGCCACTCTAAACAGTATTAATGTATGTAACACCGCCGATGAAGTTTAATATAGAAGGCCGAAACCGCTGTTTATGAAATACGGCTGGTAACCCAGTCAGGCTCACCATTATTTGTAGTAGATTTAAGGAGTAATCCTCGCTACCAAGGTAGCCTTTCCGCCTTTTTTAGTCAGGCTGCAAGTACTTAGTACTAGTGCGCATGTACAATCAATACTTAGAGATTAGGTATATATTAGGAGACTAACGTGACCTTAGTTAGTGCACATTATATATAGCGACTGCTAGTACTTAGTACTAACACACACGTGCTATCTATACTTATGAATTTATCTTTCCAGCCGCTTTCCCTATTATCCTGAAAATTTCAAGCAAAATATCCGGTGCAGCTCGCTAACTAGCTGCTTAGGAGAAACGGTGATAAAATTGACGCCGATAGAGATTGGGGTGGATAAGGAAAGAAAAATAAGCAAAGAAGAAAACGAAGAAAAGGGGTAGGACTCCCTTACCCCATCCTTTCTCACTTTTAACGTTTCATTATATTAGCCCCCTGTTCGGCCTGTCATTTTCATTTTTTTCTAAAACAAAAACCTGCAGCTCCACGGAGCAAAAATGAGAGAGAATGAATTATGGAAACTATTATTAATTTGGCCCCTAATTATAAGAGTGTAACATTTTTCTTCTACTGGATCAAATCACTTCAAACTAATCCACAAGACAGTTTAACATCTGTCTACTATTTTGAAGAGAGTTTTATGATAAATTCATAACAAATTTATATATTTGAGTGGTCGAATTGAGCTGACAATACCATCGATAATTATGCAGTGCCTCCAATAATTGTTTTATTTTAGGAATACTGTAACAACGCACGTCCCAAGACGGAATATATTTCTTCTCTAAGCGAGATTCACTCGCCACCAAAGTTCAGGTAAGTCATGGTTTTCAAGGCTTCAATTAAAATTGTTTACCGAAAGAAAGGCAATGGGATAAGGTCAGTCTTACTCTGAGAAACAAAGCGAGGTGGTATGATAAGAAGGATTATTTTTTCCAACATTAAAAGATATTGTGAACTAGTGTGCAATATATGGAGATATGTTCAGATACTGAGCATTATGTTGCAGCTTCAGACAATTACAATTGTCATGATATTGTATTTCCTTTGATAAGTGTTATCCTGAACTTGGTTGCATCCTTAATGCTTTTTCCTTTATTTTGAAAATTTGTTCTTACGACGGCTATAATCACCTCGCGCGAAGTAGTTACAGCCAGTATAACACGCGAGCCTCTACCAATGAGAGCACCGGAAACTCTATAACCACCCGAGTAATTTTACTTAATATGGATATGGTAAAGTATGACTGAAAGATATGGTGCGATATTGTGGAGTATGTTGAAGAATGTGGTGAGATATTGAGGAATTAAGGATACGAAGATGATACATTCGACGCCGCTTAATCAAGATTCGCATAATTGGGATTCGCATAATCAGGGTGTTCGTTTGATTGTCATGATGGGTTTAAAAACCAATTATCAACATATAAAAATACGCCTGTTATTCGGGACACACCTTCTGATAAACGGGTTATATTCCATCGACATTGATTAATTTGTATCTCCACGCGGCCATATTAATATACTCTATTTATCTAATGAATTGGTTAAATTAATTCTACAAGTAGCTTTTATTTCGCTTCAGAGTAATTGGGACGCTATCAAACTTTGACAAGTTTGCGGAAGCTTACAACTGTCCTGCCGGAAGTCCGATGAATCCAAAACAAAAATGCGAAGTTTGGTAACCGATACATGGCTGAGAAACCGTGAGATTTGTAGGATCCGTGGCCTGCCAAAACAGTTAAATAGACGCACTGCGCATGATTGTGAAAGTGCCTTACATTAAAATTGTTCCTAGGTCTTTCTATATCATTGTTAATTATTTTCTCAAAAAAATTAAATGTGTTTTTCCAACACACCTTACTATCATAAAACAACCAATGTGTATTAACCCTTTCACTCTCAGTTGTATTATTACATTCTCCCAACTTGAGACCGTACTTTTCTTTGAACAAGTCTGAGAGAATTCTACCTTTAATCTTCAGAAGTTTGCTTTGTTTAATCAATTATCATTTTCTCATTACCAAATATTTTATTTTGTATTCGTCATGTCAGGAGAAGTTGGGTGTTGATAACTTACTGGGACTGAAAGGGTTAAGGACACCTTAATTGATAACAAGAGATACAAATATGAGGAATGGAAACGACTCTGTTTTATATATTAAAAATCAGTTAACTTTTCTCTATCAGTGATAGATTTATTCTCAGAAGGTCTCAGCGTTGAATCTCTGTGTCTTAAGTCAAAACCATTACCTTTATACTTTTGCATGTGCTGCGGGTATAAACGAAGTTATCCTCTTGTGTAAACTGCAATTTATAGTGCTGTTATCATACACAAAGTTTTGAACACCCTTTGATATCACTGATATCATATTCAGTGACGATTCATTCTACCGAACCAAAAAATGATTGTAAATTAATGGTTTTCAAATGTCAAGAATTTATATTTTGAGTTAGAGAGTAATTTGTACTGCAAATGGCCAAAGTAGATGAGACCTCCACAAGCGGCTTTCTTGACTTTGAAACTCATGACGTGTTCATTTAGACTTTTGGGTTCTGATCACGTCGATCCCACATCCACTGGATACAAACAAGTACCAGACTATTTTGTTCTACCAACTCTGGTAACAAGGTTGACATGCAGAAGCGGTTTTTCTGGAAGCCTAATTACCCTTCTTTTTGTAGTCTTCAACTACACGATCATAATAATCACGAGAGAGCCAATAGCAATTCAGGGGATCCACGTGACTTGAGCTACGAAGGAAAATAAACAAATTTAAAGAATGCAAAAATAAAAAATAATAATAATAAGGACTTAATTTAAAAGCGAAGAAAAAAAAAAGACATGAAAATTGCAGAACAGAAACCTTTTCCCGTTGCAAAACTTGACAACTAGTCTGCGGCCATTTGATCCTGTAATCCATCCGGGCATGTGCACAAACGCAGCTGAAACAAAGACAAAACCACTTTCATTAAATCAAAGCAACGGGGAACTGCGGGATAACCCAATTACAATACATAGTAACATAAAATCAGTTTTCATTAATAGATTATCAAATCGGTGAAGATGATGGATCAAACTAACAATTACATAAACATTAGCGATGCTGACCAATGCAATGTCAGAAGTGATTATGATGTATGTGTCATTGTTTGGCAATATTGGAAATTTTAGTGACGATGATTGCGATGATGCTGATTGTGATGATGATGGTGATGATTGTGATGATGATTGTGACGATGATGATGCTGGTGATATATAACAGGTATGATGAAAACAGAAATTACGATGAACGCTTTAAAATGAAGATCGTGGTGCGTTTTTTCTTTAGTGTCTGTTTCTCAGTGTATATTTTGACAAGGAAGATCGTAGGAAATAGATGGAGAATAAATAAAGTGGCGTTCCATTTAATAGACGATCCGTTTACCTGGATCAGATAAGGCAAGCACACGATCACCAATGGCAAGAGGATGTCTCTTTGTATGCGCTCCAAACATATACCCGGAACTCTGAAAAAAACAGGAATATTGAGTGTCATACTAATTGTTAAACACTTCAAAACCTTGACATTAAATTGCCTTTCGATTTCACCTCAATTAAAAACAACAGCACTTCATACCATTTTCTAAATTTACTCGATACTTATACTTTATTGATGGCTTACAGATCCCATACTAAAATAAGCCTATTAATATTCATTCTAAGCCAGGTTTGCATAGTTTTACACACCTTGCTGAGCTTAAATCACTCACCTGCAGTTGTACCGTCTGATCTGGCCACTCGATAATGTACTGACGGCCATTGCCAACTCGTTCCCGCACCGAACCTGTTTAAACAAGTCCAATTAAATGTTACAAAGATTTGATCACAATCCACACTGGTAAATTCAACATGTAATAGCCGCGTGCACGAAATTGCTGTCTACGCATGTATTTGTCTGAAATCGCATGCAAGATGAAAATAACAAACGAGTGTGCATGAAAAATTTCAAACCATAATGTATGAATCGAAGTTTACCAAATCATTGTATCCACTTAGACAGAAGATTTATCGACTTTTTTCATCTTCCATATGGACATCAATTAATTTCTTAATGATCAAAAGACAACCTTACCAACTCGAAAAAGTGCGGTTTATGCTGATAGGATCAACCATAATCAACCAATCACATTGAAGGAATTATTGGTATAAGGCCACGCGCAGGGAGCTGGTGTACTATTCAAATTTGGGATTTCATGTGACTTATTTCGCCTATAATTTCATCAGTTTCCGAAATAAAACGATGATTTTTCATATACAACAAGGTGTTAACTTGTTCTCTGACTTCTGTCAATAACAGTGATTTAGATCATCGGAGAGGGATAAATCGAACAAGATGTCCTTAAAATATGAAAAACATGGCGTCACATAGCCCAAATTGAAAACACACGATCCGACTTTTTCTAATGAATGAACTAAATTTGTCGAGTGCAAAGCGAAACTAGCTATGCGTTTTAACTAAAGTTAAAAATCTAACAGCACAGGGCCAGCGGTCGTTTTCAAAAGACGTGCTGAAAAGCATGATTCGGTCTTTCACCCGCAACTGCAAGCAGAAAACTTTAAAAAAAACAAAAACACTGCGTGCTTTCTAAATGTTTGCCTTGGTGAACTCTGTTAATCTAACGAAAGTCCACAAAACAGCCTGTCAAAACACTGAAAAGGACATTGCGAGGACCTGACTGGATTTTGTTTACGTTTATAGGAAACAACGAAAAGTCGGCTTTCATCGAATCGTTGAATGAGCTTGAAGCCTTCCCAGGACTGAATTGCTACCAGCAACTCTAATTATTTTTTTCGGTTTGAAATTTTTTGGAAGTTTTTTAAAAGAATCTTGTGTGTTTTAGGGAGGGTTGGAGTACAATCAGAATAGAACTGTACATGAGCACTTTCGTCCGTAGAGGTGTTTATTTCATTGAAGAAAGAAGGTAAAATTATTCTGCAGTTATTGAGCTTTGGATTCATATTCAATCATTTTTTGTGAAAATGGCACTTAGCGGTCCGGCTTTTTCTTTGTAATTTGTTGAAGAATGATGCTGTTTTTAAATAGTCCGGTTGAAATTTCGCATTTTTATTTTGTCCAATTGGCTGTCACTTTGCCGGCCGGGAGCTGAAGAAACATGCATTTTCATTGAATGAAAACAAATGAGTGGCTGCAGAAATTAAGATTTTAGTTCTATAAAGCTATTTTCCTAATTATGATTTCTATATTGCTAATTTGCTAGTAATGATTTCCTTACAGAAAGAATCTTTTCCATTTTTATCAAAGTTGTTGAAAGATTGTGGTATTCTTACACTGATAAAAGTAAAATGTAAATTAAAGTGGATTTATTTATGAGTCGTTGCGTAAGTCGAAGCGTACTTGTAACTTAATTTTAGGCTTAAAAGCGGAGTTTGAAATTTTCATGCAACGCATTTAAATTTCAAATTCATTTAAATTTTGTTACAGGAGGGACATACCTTAGAAGTCGAAAAAAACTTATATCCAGGTACTTGGTGTACGAAAACATATCGTGTCCCAAGAAATTTATATCCGGGTACTTGGTTTATGGCAACATAAAGTGTCCCAGGGAAATTACATCTGTTACTTGGTGTAGGACAACCTAGTGTCCCAGAAATTTTATACCCAGATACTTGGTGTATGACAACATATAGTGTCCCTTTAAAATTATATCCAGGTGCTTGGTGTATGACAGTATATAGTGTCCCAGGGAGAATTGTATCCAGGTACTTGGTGTATGCCAACATATAGTGCCCCAGAAAGTTTATACCCAGATACTTGGTGTATGACAGCAAATAGCGCCCAAGGCAAAATTGTACCCAGGTACTTGGTGTATGCCAACACTTAATGTCCCGAAGAAATTATATCCAGGTACTTGGTGTATGGCAGCAAATAGTGTCCCAGGAAATTTTTTATCCCGGTACTTGGTGTATGCAAACATATAGTGCCCCGGAGCAATTATATCCAGGTACTTGGTGTATGGCAGCATATAGTGTCCCTGTGAAATTGTACTTGGTGTAGGACAACATATAGTGTCTTTGAGAAAATATCCAGGTACTTCATGTATGACAGCATATAGTGGTCCGGTGGGACACTATATGTTGACATACACCAAGTACCTGGATATAATTTTCCCCGGACACTATATGCTGTCATACACCAAGTACCTGGATATAATTTTCCCTGGACACTATGTGTTGGCATACACCAAGTACCTGGATGCAATTTCTCTGGGACGCTATATGCTGCCATACACCAAGTACCTGGATATAAAATTTCCTAGGACACTATATGCTCTCATACACCAAGTATCTCGTATGATTTCTGGGACACTATATAATGTCATACACCAAGTACCAGATATAATTTTCACCAGGACACTATATGCTGTCATACACCAAGTACCTAGATATAATTTCCCCGGACATTATATGTTGGCTTACACCAAGTATTTGGATATAATTTTTGGGGCCCTATATGCGGTCATACACCAAGTACTTGGATTTTATTTCTTTGGGACACTATATGTTGGCATACACCAAGTACCTGGATATAATTTTTGGGGACACTATATGTTGTCATAAACCAAGTACCTGGATAAAAATTCTTGGGACACTCTATTTGGTCATTAACAAAGTAATTGGAAAAATATTTTGGGACATATTTTTTCATTCACCAAATACCTGCAAAGGAATTTTGGGGACACTGTTTTGTCATACACCTAGTGATTGGTGCAGCAATTCGTTCATAACTGGTCTTTGCTTAAATGAAAAGTGCATGAAGTTATAACCTACACTCTACACTTCTAACAAGGCACATAAAAGAAGTAAAATACAGCATAAATCCATGAACTCCTTAGCTGATTGAAAAGCAATAAATGGTAATAGTCAAGAATGCGTGTACGTGTGTGTTTGATGGAGCCGAAACCAATTGTAGAATTGCACACAATTTAGGCATCCTGCTGATGAACAGTAACTGTTTTGCTAT
>JANCMA020064461.1:0-15807 GCA_024336925.2 Zoanthus solanderi | reverse complement strand
ATATGGAAAATATCTCACTCGTATCCCGGATGTAGTTTCGTATGGAAAATACGAGTTGCCTATTTTTCGGTAAAACATTCATATCTATGTAATAAAAACCAATAAAATTAATATTCTCCTGTGACTTCATTAAAGAGAATCCTACTACAGGTGAAATTGATGAAAATATTGGATGTTTTTGGCACTATTTGTTTGTTTGGTTGTGGGTTTGTTTCTTAGCAACATAATTAAAAAACTTATAAACAAATTTCGATGAAATTTTCAGGAAATATCGGAAATGGGATGAGAGGAAGAAATAGTTAAATTTTGGGGGTGATCCGGATACAAGTCTGGATCCAGCATTTTTTTAAAGGATTCTTTAGTATTGCGAGATTCGGCCTTATGTACCCCTGGTACGAAGAGGTTAAGTAAGTAAGTAAGTAGTATTGCGAGATAAGATTTTTTTCAACTTGTCTGTATGTACATGTATTTTGTTTTCCACAGCACCGAATTGCAACGTTCATTCACACAACCTATAACAATCATGCAGAATTCTGACTTTAATCTGGCAGATTGATATATCATTCCAATACCCAATTTGTGTATAGCCACAACACAAAATCGTGCACAATAAGCAAAAAAGAAAAAAAAAAACTTTCAAATCCACAAATATTGTTTGACCTATTGTTTGTGGCTATGCATATTTTTGCCTAATTAATTTTTCTCGCTTTTGGTCAAAAATTCCCAAAAAATTCCTTATTATGAAAATGTAAACAACATGAACAAAGTATAAAAATAACTTATGAAATGGCGAGCAATACTAGAATCAAGAAATAAACATTGAATATAAAAACTTACACAACAGTTCTTGCTATACAGTTCTTGCTATATCATTATTATTAATGATAATGATAACTATAAATCAATGCAAATGTTTCTTGATTAAAAAGCCCACACGTTATAGACACCAGAGATAAGCACCGGCTCGATAGAGCCACTAAGTTTGGGAAAAGAATTAGCTATCACTATTATTAATATAATTATTATTATCATTATTATTATTATTATTATTATTATCATCATCTTTATTGCATACTATAAATATCATAATTATTGTTATGATTAATTTACACATGACTAACCAGTGTTTCTCTCCAACTGCCGTGCTATGTAATTGATAGTAAAAGATTCTTCATCTTCGCTTGCTTGATTTGCATGAGCTTGAACTGGACTGGCAACATTCGACCATCTGAAGAGAGAACAAATGGTCTAAGGGACTGGTCATAATTTAGCAGGGGCGTGCATAGGGAATCACATATTTCTCACCCTGAAAAAAGGGCGTTCATAAAATATTGGTTGTAGTTTCTCATTTTTTACAGTCACGAGCATAAGAGTAAGCATAACTTTTTGTGGTTGAGGCAAGGCAGGGTTGCAAAACATCTTTCTAAACGCGACGGTTGGTAAATTGAGTATCACTTCTGCTTGGAGCAAACCGGTGATCACTGATAGGTGTCAAGTCTTTAGCCGGCCAAAGGCCTACTAATTGGAGACCTTATCTTTACCACTGTAAGGTAGATGGAGACCTTTCACATGACAGACACACACATAAACATAGATATGCCTACAGTTTAACGTCCTCATCAGAGAAGTCGCAATAGTCTAACCATTTGAAGATGTTAGAGAAAAGACAGCATTCTCTCCTCAATTATTGTAATAGCCTGAGTGAAGGTCTAACCATTTGCAGATGTTAGAGCAAAGACAGCATTCTCTCCGCAATTATTGTAATACCCTGAGTGAAGGTCTTACCATCTGCAAATGTTAGAGCAAAGGCAGTGGTGATGGTGATATGTTGAATGTGGTATTGATAATGGTGTTGATGATGGTATGATATATTGCAATGGTAGTGATGGTGATATTGATATTATAGATGGTGCTGGTAATGATGATATGGTGCATGTTGTGGTGATGATGGTGTTGATGAAATGATATATGGTGATAGTAGTGGTAACGATGGTTTTACTGATTTAAAATATGGTGATGATAGTAATGATAATAATGGTGTTTAAGATATGGTGATGGTGGTGTTGAAGATGGTTGGGTTTATGATGATATGGTCGTGGTAGTAGTAATATTGATAGTGTTGGTGATAGGGTGATGGTGAAAATGATTGTTTATGATGATATGCTCATGGTGAAATGATAATGAAAATAAATATGACAGTATTACAATGCTTAGAGCGATGTTCTTATTTAAAGTGCAACTAACGATTTTTCTTGTTTTTATATCAAACGTTTTATCATACAATTTCAAGCACTTCTGCAAAAACGTTTTTGTTCTTGATCAACTCTTCTTTTTTCTAAAATACTTTGAAACTCGAGAAATTTCCTCCATCTTGGTTTATGGCCGCGCACTGAAGGAGGCTGGGAATAGCCGTGAATGACGTCATTTTTATCCTAAATTTACCTAAAAAACAAAATTTAAGACAATGAAAGATGAATATTTATACAAATTTGTTGAATGTTGTCAACTTCTAAATTGAAAAGCTATCGGGCAATGCTTTCTGTTACAGGTTAAGCCGTTCTAATTTGGCACTGACGTCATTTGCGGCTATTTCCAGTCTCCTTAGTGACACGGCCATGAACCAAGATGGAGGAAACTCTCTCGAATTTCAAAGTATTATGAAACAAAAAATATTAGACCAAAATTTTCAAACATTTTCGCAGAAATGCTTAAAATTGTAAAAAAATAGTTTAATATAAAAACAAGAAAAAGGTTTAGTTGCATTTTAACGGAAAGAAAAATGAAGACTCGTAAAACTCACCTTGCTGGAGTGGACCTTCCTCTGCACTGGGTAATTCCCCCAGTGTAATGAAACTCCGGCGATTCTACAGTGAAGCAGTTTCAAGAACAGGCAATTGAACATGCAGTTGAACATACAGTTGAACACAGAGTTGAACATGCAGCTGAACATGCAGCTGAACATGCAGCTAAACATGCAGTTAAACATGCAGTAGAACCTACAGTTGAACATACAGTTGAACATGCAGCTGAACATGCAGTTGAACATACAGTTGAACAGTTTTACAAGAAGTTAAATTTTACACCGTAGTGAAAACGAATTTTAAAAAACTGACGTTTCGGACTGTAGTCCTTCGTCGGAGTGAAGATGAACATATGACATATACAGTTGAGCTTGTAATTCAGGATAAGACAAAGGAGGGCAGTTTTCAATTTTATCAAATAGTGTTCAAACAATAAAGAAAATTTTAAATTCGTATCAAAAATACTAGTGAGAGAGCGAGATGTCTCACCTCCAACAATACACAGTTGTAAGTAGTGTAAAACTACATTGGCATTTAGGAATATTTAACTTCATACTGAGGCTAAGACTGTACAATTTGAGTCCGCTGTCATTGTAGTCAGTGGTTACTTGAAATTCGAAAAGGGTCTATTGCAATTTGGGCTCTTTAAAAACTGACGAATGCAAATTTGCCACCAAATTAATCTGCGTATGATTACCTTTTAACAATATACATAAAATTACAAAGCAAGTTTTGTTGTGCACACTGGCAAAACTCTGTCGTCAAAATTTAAAAACTTTGGACTTTGCACACCACACCACCATAACAAAAAATTTGATTGGTTCTTACCAACCAAACTGTTTATTATCCAATTAACTACGTTGGCATTTAGGAAAATATAACTCCATATCGAGGCTTACAAATTGAATCCATTGTCATTGAAGTCAGCGGTAACTTGAAATTCGAAAATGGTTTATTTTGTAGTGTATGTTATTAGATGTTGAATAAATCCCCAATAACAAAATTTCAATGAGCTCCAATTTATTCAATGGCAACAGAAACGATTTTGATTAATATTGCTGTTTAAAATGAGGAAAACCAGTGGTTCTTCAATTCACCGGCATCTTACCATCTGTTCTGGTGACCAAAACTCCGTTCATCATGTATGCATTCGTAACAGCTTCTAGAAGATCAGTCTAGACATTAAACAAACGTTATGGTTAATTAATTATGGTTAGTGCCCCTGATTTAATAATATCTTTTAGAAAGAAAAAAAAAATGTATATGAGAATCTGGGGGTAAAATAAAATTGTTGTTGTTGGTGTTGTTATAGCTACAGGGCTTAAAAACAAAGTCGAGAATCTGTTGTTACCACTGTCTGAATCTTTATTCAAGTTCTACACTTATTACACAGTGGTCTCAAGTCACCTCAGTCCATTTTGATAGAATCTCTTGTTTTCTTGCCTTAAGTTACAGTAACAATCAATTAATTCTCATCCCATGGCACTAACCTAACAGGTAATTGTACATTTAAGCTTTCTGAACTGCCTGTGATATTGAGAGATAATGTTTTCCTGAATTTTATTTTGAATTTTATTCTAAATGTGAGTTTCAACTTTCAAAGACCAAAACGTTCATGATTTTAGATTTGATACATTTCCAGGGATCTGAGATACAAGTATAAATTAATAGAAAAATTTCCAGTGCAGCATTACCTGACTCACTGACGATGAGAATTTCGAATGTTATTGGCTCTTAAGTTCGAGTGCAAAAAATTACCCTTTCCTTAATTCAACCACTTAAACTTGTGGGATGGCTAAAATTTGTTGGATTAAAATGTTTTCACCCTTAACAAAATTACCAGCTTAAAAAGGAGAAGTGATTCATGTTGCTCAAAGACACAACTCTGCCCCGTTTAGCAAATATTCACACTAAAACTAAAATTGTGCATTGCAATTTTATTTGGAAGAAACTTTTTCTTGTGCTGTAAAAAATGGACTTGCTATAAAGCACGTGACATGAGGAATAACTCAGTCCTTAACAAAAGTGTATAAATTTTCGTAGATATTTTGAGTTACGCTTTGTGTTCTGTATAAAAATATTTTAAAGTTAAACAAAGAAACATTTTCAAAAAAATAATAAATTATGAGAATTTAAAAACGTAAAAAACTTTTTCATATTATATATTCCCAACTATTTAGGCAAAAAATCTACATGTATCTGCTTCAATCTGAAACAGTTTTGGCATTGAAGTTGGCTTTCCTTGGGATCATCTAACTTTTTGCTTGATGAGCAATCCATACAAAGCAAAACGTCCTCAACATCAAAACCTGTTAAAATTCCAGTTTTTTAAACAACTTCCTCATGATCATGAGCTCAAATCAATTGCAGATATAATGGTTTGCTTGTCAACGGCCGAATTAATGGGTTGGCCTTCAGTGTTGGACTTGGACCACTCAGCCATTTTCTGTTCACAAAACCAACACTTTTACTTCATTCATTTGTGTTCTCTGACTATGGCTCGTTGTCGTTATGAGAGCTATATTGTTTCTTAGATTCTTGCACATTTTTAAAGTTTCGTCCAATTATTGGTTTAAACCAGAACAAATAATAAACACATACATACATGTGCAAACTAATTGTTTAAGGCATTCTTACATTTTACGAGATTCTGCGTGTTCGATCAGTTGAGTGGCACTGGTATTGCAGGGATCACATGTTCAAATCCCACTGAATTCTTTTGAACACAAGTGCCTTAACTGTGTAGATAATCATGACCATCATTCTTAATATGATGGGGCACTGCCCAAGCACAATCTTAACAACTGGGTGATCGCACTGACTGTCAACAGAAATGCTTTTTATCGTTGTTTTTCTGTCTGTACCAGTTCCCAGTAAATGCCTTGTTTTGCTGACATATTGCTAAATTTTACTTTATTCTACCTCAGGTGACAGATTTCATCTTTAACCCTGCACCTGAACAACAAGGGAAAGGTGTGTATCATGAAGAAAGACTTAGTAATAATAGTAAAAATAGATATTTGCAGTGTACTTTTAGGTTTACAATCAGATTTTCAATTTAACTTCTTTCGTATGTTGCAAATGCTAAAAATTTAATAATGTCTTTTGAATGTCTCCAAAATTTTTCCCTAATATTTGTTGACACTATTGAAGTTTTTTCAGATGTTTCAGAATCAAAATTTCCAGTCACCATTCATGGTAAAGAAGTGGTAAGTAGTTGTAATTAAGGTCCCTGGATTTTTTTTATTGTTAAGTGTGACACCACATTGCAGCAAAATGAAACTTCCTCCATTCTTTTGCTATTAAAACAGTTCTGTGAAATTTGCATCTAACTTGAATTCTCTGTTTGCTTAAAGAAAATAGCTTAGAAAATAACAGCAAACGATGCTCTAAGAACTGAATACTCCTTGGATTTTCTAAGGAAAAAACTTATTAAGGTTACTTTTCAGTTTAAAACCGTCGGAAATGACCAAAGTAAGATTATTAGCGATACGTGTATAGATCAGAACGAGATTTTTAAAACTAGAAAAATTTTATGCTGGAAGTAAAACGACTAATCACGCCCTTCAGTAGCTGGTTCGCGGTTGTGCTTCGCCTTGTGCATATTTAAAAGCAATTTGAGCGGGAGATAGTACCGTTGGAAGTGATTTTGATTGGCTGAATGTTCTTGGGGGCGGAGAAAAACAAACAAATCATGCGGTGGGCTTGAGGAAAGCCAAAACTTTTAAAGGTTTTTTCTCGAAACTATTTTTACGTCAAAACTTCTTGCCATTCGAGGTTCCAAATTGGGTAGTTTTTTGTCCACTGATTTGAAATTTGGCAGTTTCACAACTAAATAACTAAAGTTCAAAATTGTGTCAGCGTTTTTTGAAAAGCTGTGACAATAACACCTCTGGTTTTGTATACGAAACTGCTATTTCGAATATTTAGTATTTACAGATTACTGTGCCAGTCCGTAAAACGGGAGCTAGGGCAAAGATAATTAAATCATGACGTGTGAGTGCTTGTTTGAGACAGCTTCAGCCTGTTCACAAGTCTATATAAGAACATTTATAACAAATGACCCCGCTATTCTAAGAGTCCTTGTAGCTCAGTGGATAGAGCATCCGCCCTCTGTTCGGAAGGTTGTGGGTTTGAATCCCGTCATGGACTCAGAATGTTTTCTGAGTATTATTGGTTTGTAAAAAGAAGACAGAGTTAGAGCTGCATTAACCTTTATTTCTCCCATAAAAATATTGAGTCTAAATGTTAGCAGCAATTGGCAGCCGTTTCAGCATTTCAAGATTTTGGGCCTCATCAGCATGGCTAGCTAACAAACATGCTAACGTTCCAATAGCAGATAATGAGTATTAATATGCAGTTGGTCAAAAGTAATCATGTGATTTAGATCTATCTGTCGACATGTTTCACAACCGTGCTGTTCTTTTGTCTAATGCATGGCTTTAAAGTATGGTGAACTGAAAAGGACCAAGTCTTCAATAATTTTGTGAATGAAGTTTAACTTTTATTTATTGATAATCATCATATCAATAATGATAATCAGTAATTGACTATCATTGTTTTGTGAATTAAGTTTACTGAGCTTTTATTTGGTAATAAAGCTGGTGTTGTTGTTGTTGTTGATTTTTTTGAACTTTTACTGCAGCAAAAGATGTCATTCATCAGAGTATATACACTCAGCTTCGCTAGTTCGAGCATTATTCATATTTCTCGTTCATTGTGTAACCAGTGCATTCGTCTAATTGTAAGCAAAACATTCACATTATTCTTTAACGCTTGATAGATAGCACATGTATGCTAGCTGCTAACTTGAATCAACTAAAATGGGCACTAAGGCCATCTTACCGAAATCGCGTGATAGATTTTCACCAATCGCGTGCGCAGACTTTTTACAGTAAACGAAGGTTGCAGGTTGCGTATTAAGTCTACCGTAAAAATATTGTAAGCCTGATTGTTATTTTCTGTGGACAGTGGTTTAGTAATGAAAGAGGATCAGTTAATTTTATCTTGTTGATACTTGACACTGAAAAATTACTAAATGACTTGAGTGTGTTTTTGTTAGCTTAAGTTACTAAATATCATTGTGGTCATTTTTCCCATCTTTGCAGCCACCTGTCAAATGCAAGTATGTGATTACCTGTGCTGGCTTGTATGCTGACAGACTGGCCAAACTGTCTGGCTGTAGCAGTGAACCAAAAATTGTTCCTTTTCGTGGTGAATATTTGGTTCTTAAACAAGAGAAATGTCACTTGGTGAAAGGCAATATTTATCCAGTATGTTACAGTATTGTATAATCTGTAGATGATGGATCCAGGGGTTTGCGCATGGGGGACCTGTGTATCCCCGTTGTAATGCCAAATTCCTAACAAGTCTTTTTTCTAGTCTGTCATTTATATTGCTATATCTTTTATTTATATTTTATAACTATTTTTTGTATTTTGTAAGTAGATCTTGGATTTATTTGTAAACAAACTACTCACATCTATTCATTAACTCTTAACTGAACGATAAAAACTTGAAGCTGTCGTTGCTGTTATTATTATGAAAATATGTTATTATCTTAAAAAGATACTCCAAAATATACTAGCTTAGACTTTGGTGGCCGAAAAGTCTTTAAACCTTTAAGAAACCCTAAAAGATACCCTGATTTTGACCCCTAAAAGATACGACGGTCATCCCCACCCGTTGCCAACTGCAGTCCATTTCCCGGGGCATTCTCTCTTGTAACAAGCAAATTGTCTCCTGACCGTAACTCGTAATGTTCAGATTTCATATAATAAATATACCTTCATAACACGTATTCAAAACGATCTTTGTGTGTGGTGTGAATGTGCTGTAGCTAGAGAATCGAAAAACCTTATAATCAGATGGAGATCAGCCGAAATTCTAAACCCGGAATTTGAGCCTGGGCCCTAGCGTAAAAGGTGGAAGAACAAATCACTTGTCCATTCTGACCCCTGGTGTGCAATCATTGCAAAATGTCTAGGTTTTTGAAAAAATTAATTTTTTTTTTTAAAAGCAAGAACAGTCTCCCCCTCAGTCCCCTCCCAGGGTAGAAGTCAAGGTTAATCCTCTTTTATGCTTTTATTATACATCTTTTTTGGGCATGTAATATTTGTAATTGAATTATTTTTAGGTGCCAGACCCCAAGTTTCCTTTTCTTGGGGTCCATTTTACACCGCGTATGGACGGCAGTGTATGGTTGGGACCGAATGCAGTGCTAGCATTTGCCCGAGAAGGCTACAAGTTCACCGACTTTAATTTTAAAGATCTCTGGGACGCCTTGAGCCATCAGTGAGTAACATTAACGTAATATTGCTGTTTGTGCACTGGAAGAGTTTAGGTTTATTAAGTTATTTGCCGGTAGAAAAGTTGCAGTTAATTCAGTTTACATGTTTAAACTGGTATATTAGTTCAAAGTTTATTGACTTTACTCTCTGAGACGCTTTCTGAACTACCGTGTCAGACAAATATAAGGAGTCATGCAACTGAGAGATTTGAAAGAGTGGCTCTAAATGCTAAATTTAATTGCTTCATATTACACTCCATCAACACTCTGGTTTAAAATTTCTTAAAATGATACAGCGATGTTTAAGCTAAAATTTCTGTACAAAGGGCAGAATTTTTACTATATAAAGAAGTCTATAACGTCAATGTCGTCTCGGAAGACTTTGACGTCTTGTATAAAAACAAGAATTAAGGCGGACGTTTTTGACGTCCACACCTCTTAGCCGTCCTTTGTTAAGGGTGTCGAAACGAAATCGGACGGTCTTGGCGTGTTAAAGTTGAGTGAAATACAGTACTTATTGCTAGGAAAACACAACAATCTGACTCTTTCTTCTTTTTCCGTCAACATTTCACGGTCAGTTGGTCAGAAGGTCAGAAGGTAGTTGGAAAGATTTTTATAGAAGGTTCGGGCACTTCGTCTTAGATATGCGCGCTTTATCTCGTTATGTTGCCATGCAGTGAATGGCATTTACAACAGCAAATATAATGTTTATTGCTTTATTTTGATCAGTTAACACATGATGTAAATGAAAGATTATTTAAGTTTACTGTGTTTCCTTTGTCATTGCTTGTACGCACGAGTAAAATTATATGGCAACATGGGCAGCACACCGTTTGTGATAAGATTTCGTCATACCAGCAAGTAGTTCTCACGTTCTATCCTGGACTTGGCCAAAATTTGTGCTGACTCAGCTTGCCAGGGGACTTTGCGAAGTAGGTAAATTAGTACCAGCATCTGCTGGGAGCTAACCTGCGAGGGAAAGACTTTCATTCGCGCAACACAACAGAAACAGGAGATGAGTACCAGTTTCGATAACACGGTAGACTTGAATTGGATTTAACCTCGTAAAATGCTTAGATGACGTTAAAGCAAGTAGTTATATCGATTTTTACTTTTTTTCTGTATGTGGTTTGTGCATAAATAACCAAATGCTAAATGCTGTTGATGTTATTGGATTAAGTTAAAATCCGTTTTTTAAACTATGTAGTGGCCTTCGAAAGCTGATTTTCAAGTATTTCGCCTTTGGTGTTGGCGAGTATTACAGAAGTTTCTTCCTTGGTGCGCAGGTGAAACAGTTACAGAAATATGTTCCAAGCTTAAAGAAAGAAGACGTTATAAGGTCAGTAAGTACTGTTTTATCAGAGACTATGACCAGCATCTTTTGCCGAATGCTTTTAAAACATGTTCACTTGTTCAAATCCTGCCATGATAGTTTTTTAAAACAAGAAGGCCGTTAAGGAAAAGCTTTAAAGTGGCAAAGTTTACTGTTTTATGTTATCAGCAAAAAAATTTTGGTTACTCTCTTGACGAGAAAGTGTAAGCGGTTAGCGGTTTTGCCACTTTGCCAAAAATGGTTTTTCACTTTTATACAAACCGAAAACTATACCTCTTGCACTATAGATTGTTAGTAAAATCGTGAGGCATCACGTGGTTTGTGTGTTGTTCATTGACTCAAGTGTTTTTTGTTTGTGTCTTTGAGATGAGTGAAACATAACAAAGAAACTTAGCAAGCTGTAATAAAAGTCAACTTAGATGGCGCCCGGGCTTCGTCCAGTTCACCGTCCGCTTTGCCACTGTAACAGTTGCTTAACTTTCATGTATCCCAAAAGCAATTAAACCTAGTCAATTCAAAAGTTTAAAAATGAGCTTGACGTTCGCTGAATAGACCTTTTTCACGGTTTAAATATTCTTTTGTCTGCATTCAAATTTGCCCGTCCAGCCTCGTATTGGGTAACATATGCTTTTGAAGGTAAAGCTCGTGAACGAGGTTTGACGGGCAAATTTGAATGGAGATAAAGAATAATTTATACCGTGAAAAAGGTCTATGGAGTAGGTTAATTTTATCTTAAATTTTTGTCATGGAAACTTGCCTCTTAACTACAAAATATACCCGGCCATTGACTGTAATTTTATCAAGCGCTTTCGTCGTTTTCTAAAACTAAGTGCGCCTTTAACCAAAGAACAATAGTGGCCAGGTATTCTTAAATTCCTCCAAATTTGCTAGTCTATAATCGTCCTTATTGTACATTTCTTGACAGATTCCGAGGCCCAGCTGGAGTTCGCGCCCAGGCCCTTGACAGTGAGGGTAACCTTGTTGATGACTTTGTGTTTGATGGTGGGGTGGGGGACTTAGGAGGTCGCATGTTGCATGTTAGGAACGCTCCTTCACCCGCTGCTACATCCTCGCTGGCCATCGCTAAAATGGTGGCCGATAAGGCAGCGGAGAAATTTCAATTGTGAGCGACACCGAAGAACAACATCAAGTTAGAGTTAACGTTTAATGGTGTAACAGTCGATTTAGAATTAAAACCGCTTCTGGGTTGCATACATAGAGGATATTACGCGATAGTGCAAAGATATGAATTCTGTTTTCGAGTTCGTTAGCAAATATTGAAGTACTTTACATCTTGAAGTTGTTAGAACGCGTAGCAATGACGTTTGGAATTTTTATGATCATCGGCCCATAGTGGTTTAACGAGTTCACTTTTTGAGCGTTTGACCTTTGCCGGAGCAAGTCGACTTCTAGTGTCAAGGAAAGCGTCGCCATTTTTTTCCCCTGTGGTTGAGTTTGTTAAAGGCCAACCAGTGTTTTTTAACAAAAAAAACCCTAAATTACGAAATTTAAAAATAACGCAAGAAGTTTCCGAATATTTTTAACGCTCAGGAAAAAAAATTATCTTTTGTATAATTGAACCTTTTGCATGGTTGAAGAGGACCGTGTCTAAATTATTAGCTTCAACTATATCAGTACATAATTATATTTAGAGTTCTTAACTCAACCGTAGGCCATTTTATATATGTAACAGTAGATAAATATTTTTCTAACAAGCAATGATAAGTCTTGGTCTCTCGAAAACAAGCGAAATTCTACCAATTTTAGTTTGCTTTCTGCTGTTTGCTGAATAGAATTAGTTTGTCGTGACTCGGAGCTTGTATATAGATGGTAATATAGTTCATAATATAGTTCGATTCAGTTTGTATTACATTTGTTTTGTACCCTAAGGGAAGAAGAAATCTTCTTCATCGCTTTTCAAATTTCTTTAGCCTGTATGTTGAAATAATACTTGCTGAGCAGGTTTTTCTCCATTTAATTGACTGACCAGTCGATTGGCAAGTCTGAACAGTAATTACTGACTATAAAACGAAGAACCGCTTGTTTTCCTTGCTACTAGTGAAAGTAAAGTGGGATCCTCTTTGATCAGGGTTTTTTAACCAAAATATTTGCATTCGTCCAAGTTAATGCAAAGGTAAGCCTAAACTGCTGTTGCACAATTACAATTGTAGATCGTAAGTTCTCGTGTGAGTATTGAAACTCTATTAAAGGCATACGTGTTAACAATTACTTGCGTTCTCTAATAATGCACACTAAGGTCACTTCGATAGCGAGCTTATTTTCTTAAATCTGCCACTAAAAACAACAATTTGCAGTAGCCGTGCCTTATTAGGTGTGTCTCGTTAACAGGGCACGACGAAAAAATGGTCTTGAGTTCTATCGATGTCACAATCAGAATAAAATATTTTATTTTAGTATAAACCTACTAATGGTCTAACACGTATCCTGCATTCTGATTGGCTACTCTACTAGAGGTTTGTTTGTGGTAGCCTACTAGCTAGTAGAGAAAAAACGGCGGATCAAAATAGTAATGAGCCGTATTTTGCTATAATATCAGAGGTTCCATCGTTAATTTAATCTGTACATCCTTTTTTGACCGATCATTGGTTTTATACTAAAACAATAAGACCTCTCGGCTGTCATGGACTACGAGTTTGAATAGTCCATTCGGCCTACGGCCTCATGGTTTATTGACTCGTCCATTCGTCCTAAAGGTCTAATTGTTGACTATACGTGTATTACAAAAATTGTATTGTGTATAGCATATTTGTAGAACCCTTAGCTTTATTGTCATATGTAAAAATAGTGGTATGTCCAATAGGAACGACGGAAATCTGCTTTCATATAAGGCAGTATAATCAATCGGTATGACAACGTAACCTGAATAAAATGCATTGAAATTTGGCCCATGTGTAAATAAAGTGGGAGCGGGAAAACGAATAACCACAAAAGATTTTACTCTAGTAATGTTCTGCACGTGTTATGTTTGAAAGTAGCCATTAAATATATAGTTAAACCTTGATGTTTTTGAACTTAATATAAATATGATTGTGGTTTTATTATTTGAATTTGGTCCTCTATATACGCTTACATTTAACTGAAATGTTCAATGAAAATTCTTGTGATACATATAATAAACAGCTCAGTTCATGGGAAGTGATTTGTACGATGTTTGATTCACGCATAATTTGTATCTCATCACTCACACGCTGGTGTGAGTTTTTTTTCAAATCATACAGCCAACGAGAATCACTGATCACACGACAACGCTAATTGATAATATTTTTATAAGCTCTACGGAGCATCGATTAATTAGCGGTAATATTATTCATGATATTACTGATCACTTGCCAAACTTTATAGTATTAGACAAACAATCATATACCTCAAAATTGCCTGAAATATACCAGCGAGATTATACAAAGCTTAAAGAAAGCGACCTAATACGAGACATACAGTCTATCAACTGGCATGATGTGATACAATCTAATGATGATGTGAATCAAATCTTTGATTCTTTTTATTCTTGTATCTCAAGCGTTATTGATAAACACGCTCCATTAAAAAAACTATCAAAGAGAGAAATCAAAATAAGAACTAAGCCATGGATAACTCCTGCTATATTAAAGTCCATTAAAGTAAAAAACAAACTGTTTCATATATTTTTAAAAGATAAAAACCCATTTTATCACTCCCAATTTAAAATGTATCGAAACAAACTTAAACACTTGATTAACATTAGCAAAAAACAATACTTTTGCAAGTACTTTTCCGACAATTTAAATAATATGAAAAATACGTGGAAGGGGATAAAGCAACTTATTTCAACTAAATCAAGAAAGACACAATACCCAAATAACATTGTAATTAATAACAGAAACATTACTGATTCAAGAGAAATTGCTGATGTTTTTAATGAATATTTTGCCTCCATTGGCTCAAAACTTGCTCAATCCATTCCCCAAGTAAATAAGTCATACACTGACTATCTAACATGTCCGCAGCGTGCTAGTTTTTTCATTGATCCGACATCAACAATGGAAATCGAGGAAGAAATAACAGCTTTAAATGTAAATAAAGCTTGCGGACCATACAGTGTTCCAGTTCAACTACTTAAAATAATCAAGGCTCTGGTAAGCTATCCCTTGAGCCACTTATTTAATGTATCCTTTTCGCTTGGTGTTGTTCCCGACATGCTTAAGATTGCTAGAGTCATTCCAGTCTATAAAGCAGGTAATCGCACAATCATGTCTAACTATCGACCTATTTCTTTGTTATCAATTTTTAATAAACTTCTTGAAAAACTCATGTCTAAAAGATTGACTAAATTCCTCGAAAAACATCACATTCTAAATGAAAATCAATTTGGCTTCAGAGGTAATCGTTCTACTATACAAGCGATACTACTCATTGCAGACAAAATTCAAAAAGCCATCGAAAACAAAAACATTTCTTGTGGCTTATTTTTAGATTTAAGCAAAGCTTTTGATACCGTTGATCACACAATCCTAATAAAAAAATTAGAACATTATGGTGTACGAGGAACCGCATGTGACTGGTTTCGCTCTTATTTATATGATAGGAAAATGTTTGTCACTATTGGAAATTCATCGTCCAAGGAACGAGCCGTTACGTGCGGGGTTCCCCAGGGCTCAGTTCTTGGCCCCCTTTTATTTTTGCTATATATAAACGACTTTAACCAAGCATCTACTGTCCTAGATCTTCATCTCTTTGCTGACGACTCAAACTTATTTTTTGCACACAAAAATTTACAGGTACTTGAGACAACTATTAATAATGAGCTTCTTAAAATTCATGAGTGGCTATGCTCTAACAACTTATCGCTAAACATAACTAAGACCAATTTTGCTTTATTCCACGCATCGCAAAAGCATGTCACAGACTCTTTTTCTCTTCATTTGAATAATAACGAGATAACGCAAACGAAATGTGTTAAGTATCTAGGTGTGCTAATAGACTCGAATCTGAATTGGAAAGAGCACATTTTGAATATTTCTAAAAAGATAACAAAGAGCATTGGCATCATCAGCAAACTCAGGCATTTTGTCAACACTCAAACTCTAGTTCAACTATATTATGCAATTGTATATCCTTTTCTCACATACGGCTGTATGGTATGGGGTAGCACTTATTGTTCAAATATAAAACCAATAGAGATTTTACAAAAGAGAACAGTTCGTATTGTCAGTTTCGCCAAATTTGATGCACACAGTGATCCTCTCTTCACAAAATTAAAACTTATTAAGCTACGTGACATAATTTTGTTTTACACTGCATGCTTTATGTATCAGTATTCTAATTGTAACCTACCTCGTGCTTTTGACAACTTTTTTACTGCTACAAGCAGAAGACACAATTACGGA
>JANCMA020064359.1:0-15810 GCA_024336925.2 Zoanthus solanderi | reverse complement strand
ATTTATATATGTTAAAATACGATCCAACTTCAGTCGAATGACATTTTTATCAGTAAATTCTAAAGAATTCGTTTTTGAAACTCCTTGTTTAATTTCGACATTGGAAAATACTAAATAAATATAGTTTAAATACTATGAATCATAATTTTTTATGGAAACAAAAATTAGTTACTGAAGGGTTCCAAGGGTTTCTTGGTATGAAACCAAACATTATTTTGTTCCCCTTAAAAGTCAAAATCCTACAGTTTGTACACGGAAGTCATCACATCGGAATATCAGTGAAATATTGAAAGTGTAATTGATGGCTTCTGAAGTAAAAACTATCTTCATTCTAAAATTATATTCCTAACAATAACCTTTTGAAAAAACTACTTTATTTTTTATTTAGCCAATGCTTGTCTACAGCAAGTGGTGAGTTAACAGAGAAAGATATTCATCTTATCACAGTTACAGCTCTTTACCAGGGTAAGTCCAGTACCGTCATTAGTCCAACCAGGATTGCCCTCATAACCAGGTGAAAACTGATGGAGCATTTGAGAGAATTTGAGAACTGGTGATCAGTAAAAAGCCAAGATGCAGTTGAGGGCTTTTACCTTCTCAAGATTTTTCATAAACTTAACCGAGGTTTTCACCAGGCTATGAAGGCGTGGAGAACGTGTTTTATTTCTTTTATAAAAATTTAATTATTAATTTCTGTTCTAACATGTAGATAAAGATGATGTACTGTAATAAGCACAAACAATGTATGTATAATTTTCTTTCTTTCTGTAAATTCACACAACATGGAGACAGCATACGTATTGAAGATATCATTTTCATGCTTCATAGAGCTATGAAACACATTAAATCTTGTTGGCCAATTTAGCAGCACATAATATCCAAATTTTTTAATGTTTCTTGAATAGTATCTTATGGTTCATTAATTATCAAAACAGTGTAGCAATGTAGCTAGGATGATTGTGGACAGTCTTTAACATAATGAATGTAAAGTGTATCATCAATTTTTTCAGTTATTTATAAAATAAGTCAGGTGTTTCTGGTTGTAAAACGTTCCCTTTTGATTACAGCCTCAAAATACTGCAGCTATTACTGGCTCAAAACACTGCTGTTACTACTGGGTCAAATCACTGGTACACTGGCTCATAACACTGTAATTCTGGTCTTAGGATGTTAGGAACTAAAGAGATTGAAAGACTGGAAAATGACATCAAAACTGGAATAATTATTGATTAAAAGTTTGAGCAATATATTCACTCATTATTTACTGTCTTACACTGCTAGCAATGAAGCACATAGAGCAGGCAAATAGTTCAACAGAGGATCTTGTGGGTGCATATGAAGAGTCAATGAAAGCCAAAGAGAGTGTAAGACATTAGTTTGGTTGCTGTTTACTATCAACTAATATAATTTTTTTTAGTATCGTCACTGAGATTACAACTATTCAAGAATCAAGGACTACATTGTATTTCTTTACCAGAAATGAAACCAGGATTCAGTTTTTTCTGTTAAGCTCGGATTAACATGATAGAGGCCTGGGCTTGAGTTTTGCTCCACTCCCCCTTGGCCGTCTATGTCGATGGTTGCGACGTGGTGATGTTTTACATGAAAAATGAAGAAAACAAGTCCAGCAGAATGATTTCGAGAGACCATTTTGTCTGTTCTATACCTTCATTTTCCGAAATGAAAGAAATTGGGTAAAGAAAAGTGCTAGGGTTTCAGAAAAACTGGTAAGCCCGGGCTTACCTGGCTTAATTACCAGGTAGCTATGCACCAGGAAATATTAATTTTGTAATGTGCCTTATCTTGTTTAGTGGTAAGCCTTTTTAGTTTATATTCAAAGACATGTGAGATTTATGTTAAAGCATTTTTCAAAGAAATAATACATGTATTCTGTTTGTAGGATTGTAGTTGGCTGCGACTGAAGGGAAACCGGCATTTTCGTGACAAAGATTACAATGCTGCAATTGTATCATACACAAATGCTATCAGGCTCAGGTAGAGTAGACATTTGATTTCATTTAACTCCCAATTCAGTTCTGAATTCAACGTGCAACATAATTTACCCTGCAAGGATGTGCAGTGGCTTGTAACGATACACCTACTAATAGTGCATACTGTGGGTTTTGTATTGATATAAGTGACCTTGTATAAATTAGTATAATAAAAACTATTTAAAAGATATGACTATGTTTATAATTTTATACAGGATTGCCACGGTCCTTGAAAATCCTGGAAAGTCCTGGAGAAAAAATTGGGGAAAAAATTTTCCAGGCCCTGGAAAGTCCTTGAGTTTGGCTCATGTTCCTTGAAAATCCTGGAATGGGCGAAACATTTCTTTCTTCATTTCCAAAAGTGATGAAAATCTACTGTTAGTTGAAATATTTTTGATACGCCAGTGCTGTAAAACAATGCTTGTTTTTCGTTTTCAGGATTAGCCAAATCAGTAAGGCAGAATAATAAAGTTTGTTTTGAAAAAAAATGTGTAAAGCGTTCAGGTTTTAATTGATAGAGAAGGTCCTGGATTTGCTTGAAAAGGTCCTGGAAAGTCATGGAAAAGTCCTTGAATTTCACATCAAGTAAATAGTACTAGTGGTAACCCTGAAAACACTGTCTCGAGTGTTTGTTATATCTTCTCAATCGAAACTAAAACTAAGGAGTAAACTAAGAAATAAAATCGTAAAAATATATGCTAATTATGATCACATTTTCAAACCATGGTCACGGTTATGATTTCTTTTGTTTTAACTTGATGAATTATTAATGAGTTTGAGAAATAGATATCTGAACAGACATAACAGTTACTGTTCATCAGCGAAATACCTAATTTGAGTGCAATTCTACAATTGGATTCGGCTCTATTAACCATCTCCTGCCTGAAGTGAAAAGCGTTGAAACGCGGCTTGTAACGAAATAAAAATTAGTGGACATAAACCGCTGAAAACTATATAAATTATCTTTTTAAAAGAAGATATGCAATGTTAAAAAATACTGAGAAGTGTTAGAGATATTTTCTATGCTGGGACGTTTGTCACTTGATTGGCTAAGTACGGTACGAGTAGAGCCGACGCGGACGAGACTGGGAGATTTGAAATTTATCCGAGAAACTTAACAATTAGTTAGTAATGTGGTAGAGTTGAGGTTTAGGTTTTGTAATCGCAAAATAAAGTTGTGGATGTTATGTGAATTGATTTAAAACATTATTTGGAAACAATATGGACATTAGAGTCTTAATTTTTTGAATGCCTAGCAAAATCAATTAGTGGATGTTATCTGAGTCGATTTGAAACTTTGTTGTGAAACGTTCGCGACAAAAGAGACTAATATCTGGTTTAAAATGTTCTTCTGAGTCCAAAATGGAAGGGAAAAAACGGTTAGTTAAAGTTAGTGATTAGTAAAAATTAAGATGTAGAATGCTCCCGTGTTTTTTTTTTTTCATTTCATTCTCATTGGAATCATGAAACAAACAATAAAAATTCCTTGAAACGATGGAAAACATTTTCCCGAGGTTCAAATTTTGAACTGTTCGGCATTACTGTCGGCTAAACTTTGTATGAAGCCCCTTCACTAAATTCTGGTTCCCCAATAAATTTTTTTGAGAAGCTCTCGAAGAAACCAGGGAAATGCCCTGGAAAAAAAACAAAAACAAAAAAAAAAACAGGGAAATGCCCTGGCAAGCTCTGACTAAAGGTCGAGTGTGCTCAGCACAACTTTACACAGGGTTCACACGCCACATGGAAATCCTTGATTTTTGGGATTTTTACCTTCGCCAAGGAGGTTATGTTTTTGGCAGGGTTTGTTTGTTTGTTTGTGGGTTTGTTTGTAACGTAACTCAAAAACTTGTGGACAGATTTTGATGAACTGTTCAGGAAATGTAGGAAATGGAACGAGGAAGAACTGATTAATTTGGAGGCGATCCGGAAAGCAGTCTGGATTCAGGAATTTTTTAAAGGATTCTTTAGCATTGCAAGATAGGGCTATTTTCAACTTATGCGTATATAACTCCATAATAATAAGCCAGTTTGTTTGGGATTAGAACATAGATTTCTAGACTGAGATTCCTTGAAAAGTCTTTTTTTCTTTTTTTTTCTTTTATTTTAGAGTGGCCGGGAAAAACCCTTGAGTTTTGAGTTTGCAACTTGTCGCTTAGTGTAATTTGTTTTTAGACTTTCTTTTTTATTCAGAAGAAAAGCTCTTAATCGTAAATCTCATTTTAACTTGCCGAAGTTTCTATTTGAAAATAGAGAATTTGCAAGTATGTTTGCGCATGTGCTTATTTTCGCTGACCCTATAACGAAGGCTTAAGTCAAATGGTTTTGGCGTCGCGCGTTAATACCTATAGGTATTTATGTTTGTTTGCTATGATAATTCAATTGCTCCATCCAACTGAAAATCGTTCAAAGTTTAAAAATCATGTTATGAATGTACTGCTACTGTTACTCTTTTTTTCAAAACAGACACATGGATTGACCATAATATGCTTTTCAGTACGGGACTGTTTTTGTCAATCCATAACTGTCAGTGAACGGATATGAACCGTTTGAATTGTGACTGAGTTTAGCAACCAAACATAAACTCATTGGCATTCGTGATGGCTTTTTTTTCTTTGCTTTACTGTAGTGAAGAGTCCCAGAGTGTTTTGGTAATTTGCAGTGTCCTTGGAAAAATCTCAGCACACCTGAATAATACCAGGAAAAGGCCTGGAGTTTGCATAGAATCCTGTTTTGGGTGGGCACGGTTGGTGCAGTTGATAAGATTTCTGCCTTCCAGCTACAAGGTCCCCGGTTCAATCTTCGGCTTTGCTGAGATTCGAATATTTGTGCGACCTTAGCTTCTTTTCTGCCTAAGGTACCTCTGCGTTCCATCCTTACGGGGTAGGTGAATGAGTACCAGCGTCTGCTGGGAGCTAACCTGCAATGGATTAGATTCTCATCCAGGGGAAGTCAAAGACTCTCATCTGCTTAACACTTCAGAAATCGGAGATAAGTGACGGCTCCATGGGCCACTAGGCTTTTAAAGGATTTCCCTCAAAGAATCCTGTTTGAATGATTCCCAAGATTAGTGTTTCTCTATCAAATTGATTACAGTTAAGGAGTTTTGAAATACAGAGCTTGACCACCTCTTCTTCTAGGCTATAAGATGTTGGGAGAAAGCAGCGGACGTAATTCTCGAGCGGGAAAGTTTGATTACTAAGCTAGAAGACTTTGAGAGGACTGCCTCAGACCCAAATCGTTTCTTCGAAAGAGGTACGTCAAATTAAATTAAGTTTAGATACAGTGGAGATTGGAAGCTTTAAGGTTTATTTATCTAAAGATTCTATTAAGGCGAGGCCATGGGCACTGAAATGGTGCTTAAAACGGAAAATGTCACCATCGCGTTTATTTAAACTCTGTATAAGTTGCGTTCCCAGTACATTAGACACGGCTCTAGGATGTTTTATTTTTAATTCAGAGCAAGTGAAAATCCCAAAGACATTTAAATCGACTAGAAAAATATTTTAATGTGTAAAAACTTTAAGGTCGCAAAGCTAAATCCTCACGGCTCTGTTTTTTTTTTTTTTTTTTTTTACAGGAGGAATGATCATGATTAAGAGAAAAATCAAATTTGTATTTGCCAAAACTGCAATTAATGTTTCCCTATTCAGTTCTTATCCCTAAGGATGTGCATGGGAAAAAATTTCAACCTATTTATCAAAATGTAACACGTATGAAACCCTGAGTTGCAAACCACATGATATCAAGGAAAATGTTTTTATTTCGTTTTCTTGGTTCAAAGAACTAGCGATCGATTTGAAAACTGTCAGATGAAATCTACTTTGTTTCCAGTCTTAAGTAAACACTTGAAAATGCGAAGGCTATTAGAAAATGTCATTTTTTTCATCAAAAATAGATTGTCTCAAAAAAGGTATGGACTTATTGACAATCGAGCAAAAGCTGTAAATCGTAGCCTTGTTCAGTATGGTGACGAAGCTTTTTTGTTTCCTTATCCAGGTCCAGGTGGTTCTTCTACAGCGCGGATAAGAGAATCCAGAATACGAAACACTTTCAACAAGGTAAATATGCCTAATTTGTTTTTATTTATTTATTATTATTATTATTTAATTATTTATTTTGTTTGTCCGGCCTTCAGTATGGGCTTTTAAAATCTAGGGATATCGCAACATTTTTAAAGTGTATATATCACTTGTGGTTTTTTTGTATGCATTAAAAGTCCTTAGCCTTGTAATGGTGATGGCAAAAGAAAATTTGGATTACGATTTTTCTTCATGGTGTAATTTGCGTTTAAAGTTTGGAAAAATCACTTCTGGATTCACTTTGACCGAGCAATGGGAAGCTGGTAACTACCATATTGTTTTCTGGTTCGTGACGTCAGAAACAGAGTATAGTGAATTTTTCGAAATTATCGAAATTGTTTTTTGTCTTTCATTTAATAATGGCTTTCTGTTGATCATTTAAAAATCCGATTGTTAATCGAAGACTGAGTCGAGGGTACCTTGATTTCCTTTTAATAACTGGAATAAATCAAGACGGTCAGAAAGGCGCTTTAATGTCAACATTCTGACTGACTTTTCAGATGTCTTCCAGCTGTACGTGTTCATAAATGTATTGTTATTGGTGCGGGAGTTTATACCTGACAAATTATATTGAAAATGCATCGTTTGTTGATTATTTGTGGCTTGATTCCATTGGGTCATACCTTCCTTACTTGGCTCGATTTTAATTCTTTTAATTTGCCATGAATCTTTAGATTATTTTAGCGTTGAGGTTTTAGCGTGGTAAAAGTACCACAAATCAAATCAAAAATGGAAAAATAGAGTATGATGTTAAAAAAGGGTGGTTCTTTAAAAAGAGCTGAAGCTTTTTGTTGGTCAATTTAGATCGTTTTAAACAAAAAAATCTGTTCGTAGAGTTCGAAATTTGAACACATAAACTTATTACAAAATGTGAAATTTAATAACCTGCCTTGACTTCTGCCTCTTGAGTCTTGAGAGTAGGTGCATCATTCTAACTGAGTTTTTCTTCCAACCCCAAAATAGAATTTAGACGAACTTAATCGTGCTGTAAAGAAAGCCATCAAGCAAGTCAACCGGAGATTTGGAGATACTGTGTCGTTTCAGGTTGGAGTCCTCTTAATATGTCTAATACGTCACTTTTAAACAACAACAATAGCTGTTGTAACCTTTGCAGTTCTTAGAGACTGCCTTTTATATATCTATTGTTTGTACAATTTATACATGCTACATATTTTAACTGTATTTATAAAATAATTTGAACAGTACGTGTGTTTTGATTGGTCTTTAAGTATGTTTTCATAACGCTATACTATGAAGCACGAAAATGACGTGAGTTATTTGGCTGGCTCTGTCTCCAAGTTGTGAGAATTTACAGTTTCATAAAAGATATAAAAGTATACATACGCGCTTCGTATATCGTCTTTCTCTTTGTTAAGACGGAAAATAATAATTTTATGAAAGAAATAAAACATGTTATCATTCGATGGAAATTTTCTTTCTCTCTCATTGGCGCAAGGGCCATCACGTGACCTACAAATAATTGCCTACAAATATGACCCTGCTCATGCACATAACCGTCTGGTGGAGTTTAACTGCAAACATGACACTATACTCATGCGTAGTTTCGACCTCCTCTAGAAAAAAATAGCTCGTTTTCCAGAGTTTAGAGAGACAGATTTAAGCAGTTTGTTAGATAACAAAAGCAGTAAGTTTTTTTTTAAAGTTACGAAATAAATTTTTTGAAGCGATGATCTGCTTTTGAGTTTAAAAGTGGCAGTACTGCGTTTTTTTCTCAATGAATTTGAAAACTGAAAAAAGCCTACTTGACTTATTTTACGAGACAGCGCGCATTTACCTCTTAAAAGTTAACGCTTCCCACACAAAAATTCAGTGATCGAATGATAAAACAATTATTGGACTACGTTGAGCAAAATATCGTGATTTGTCATTGTCTCGCAAATTAATTATTTGCCGAAGTCAATAATGAATCTGCTCGCCACTGACAAATCACGATATTTTGCTCAACCTAGTCCAATAATTGGTAAGAAAGAAGTGTAATTTCTCTTACGACGACGGAGCTGGGCTCAATATCAGATCGTACGAAATTTGTTGATCTCAGACTCTGAAACCTTTTCTTAAGTTACTCCGGTTTTCTTAAAAGTCGACTCCGTCACTGTTAAGAGGAGAATTAGCAAGCCATAATATTAAACAGGAAAGAATTGTCTGCCTATCAGGCGCTCTCTTTTTTCAAGAACACGACACAATTATGAAATTTGATATATTGACTTGCAACTCGGTGCTTGTCAGTAGAAACTTTAGGGCTACTAAATAATGTTTTCAAACATTATGCAAGTGGGTAGAGTTTCCTTTACTTTACATGAATAATTATAGTGTCTGGCAATCAAGAGTACGTGAATTAGCAATATGTTAGGTGTATTTTTAACAAGTCCAAGGCATGTTAATTGAGTTAGAGTAATTATCGTTTTGGATTTTATATGTTTCTGCACCGATGTTCTTATTTTATTCCAAAATTCTTTAACAATAGTGCAGTCCCAAAATAAGTATATTAAGTTTTCGTTTTCAGATTTACAGATAGAACATTTGTCCTTTACTCCTATTTTATAAAGAAAACTAATACTGGCTATTCGTCTGTGGAGTAGTTTGAACCAAAAAACTCTTAATTTTGTTTCTTTTGTACATACAAATGACAATATATATGTTTTTTTTCCAAGTTGACCTTTTTTGTATCAGAGTTCGGTAAATCCGAAATCCATTTTCCTTACTTCTCATAGGGATTATGGCAATGTTTTGTATAAGGTGTTTGTACACAACCTTGCTGAAACTCTTCGATTTTCACATTTTTGCTACTGTGCGCGAATCTTTGTCTGATTCCTGAAGTTGAAGTGTAAGGGACCTTCTTGTTGCTTTAATTGCTGTAATAACGCCAAAGTAATTAATGAAAGTTGTATTTATTTGAAATTTCTCTGTAAAAGTGGCGTATGGCAAGAAATTGTTGCCTGTGCAATCTAAAATATCTTGGACAAAATAACATCCTGTTTCCATCTAGGTTTTATAGAAAAAGGGGGCACCGTCAATTCATATTAACGAATTGTACCAAATTGTTGCTTTAGTTATATCTTTCGGATTGTTTTCAAAGTTTTAAACCGCCCATACCTCTAAAATTTCTTCGGAGAATGGGTCTAGTAAGGGGATATCCATTCTTTTAAGGTTGAAACAGAAAAACTGTTTTCCGCCATTTTTATCTAGGTGTACATCAAAAACTAATTTCCATTTGGCATGATTTTCACAGTCTAAATATTTGTGAATCCACTTCGCCTGTTTGTTAGCTCTTTGCCATTCTGCCTTCTCAATAAAACTAGAAGTCTACATCTCCTAATCATTTTACATGCGGGTGGTAATATTCCCAATGAATTCCATCACTATCCCGAGAAGGAATTGGAACTTTTTTGTTGCTGCGTGTTTATATTCAGTGTATACTAAATTGTATTTAGTAAGCAGACCAATGTTTAGTGGTGTGACTGGATTGGGTACAACTACAAGGGTAGCAAAGGATTTTAGAAAACTAATCCTGAAACGATTGTAACTAAATCCCGGGCAAACCGAAGATGATTGAATCTGTCTCTCTGTTTTTTTTTTGTTTGTATGTGTGTTAGAGTAATGTTTTGGTCAGACTGGGGATCACCGGCTAAAATTGAGAAGGCCAACATGGATGGATCAGATAGAAAAACAATCATAAGTGGGAATGGACTAGGTTGGCCCAATGGACTGGCCATTGATTACAACGCAGGACGTCTTTATTGGACTGATGCCAAAACACAGAGAATTGAGAGGTCGGACCTGAATGGAAATTTCCGAAAGGTGATTCAGAAAGGACAGTTGTACCCCTATGTTTTGGATATTTTTGGAGATTTTATATACTGGACTGACTGGGTTACCAAGCAGGTCAAACAAGTGAGCAAGACCAATTTGTCATCTGTAACTGTATTGAGATCAAACCTTGATAGGCTAAGGGAAATTCGGGTCATTTCTCCTGGTAGACGAGAAGGTGAGTAATGACGTTATGTCTCGGTTTTTATGCTATTTAAGCAGTTGCGAAAGAGAATCCTTAAAACAATCAGGGTTCATCAGGATACGAGCCAGTGACCTTTGTGATACCGTTGCAGCGCTCTAAATAACTAAGCTATTAAGTCACAACTGGGAGAGCAGGTCGCTCTGAGATGTACAACGATTATGAAGACTTAGTTTGCACCACGGTGTAAACAATAGAGAACTTAAGCACCGGAACATTTCTTCACTACGGAGGTCTATTTTCCGTGAGTAGACTGGATCGAGGACGGCGTTTTTGGCGCGAATTTTTTACTTTTAGCCGCGCGCGTATCACAACGATGAACGCACGCAGGGTAAAAAGGCGCGAAAACTAACTTTGAAGAGCTCAGTCGTAAACAAACTTTAAGTTGTAAAATTGGTTACACATACGGCAAGAACCTGGAGCAAAAGTCAGTGTTAAAGTAATTGTGAGTAAATTATTTACTTACAAAGGTTTATTGACGATTTGTACGGTGCTTGAAGCCATTCCTTTGATAAAAAAAACTTCCCTATTCTGACAGACTAAAACGGAGGCACAAGCGGCTTGTAGGCCTCCGTGATGATCACCACGACCGCATGAGTTGACGTGTTCAGGTACACGACATCTGTTAATAATTTAGTTCCGGTTGGCCTCCGTGACAACAAGAACACCTGATGCTTTTAAGCTCTCTAATGAGAGTCTTTGACTTCCTCTCGACGGGAAACTAATCTATGGCAGGTTAGCTAGAACTCACATACCGACCTCAGAAGGGCTGAAAGATGAGTGAGTTTTTGCAGAAGATGCAAAATGTTCAAATCTCAGCAGAGCCTGGGATTGAACCCGAGAAACTGCGGTTGCAAAGGAGAGATCTTACCAACTGCGTTCACCTCGCCGCCCTTGAAAAATAAGGATTTCCTGACATTACGGTAATAATATTTTAGATCCTTTCCTGCTGGGTAAATAAGATTTTACAACTGAAGAATGTATGGCTCACCCAGCATTTGTAAAATTTTTAGATCCTGATATCTTTTCAGAAAGTGTATCTACAAACTAAAATGTTTCATCGCTTTCTTCGTCTAACAAAGTTTCTCAAGTTTTAAATTCAAATTCTATCTTCTTTTCCCTACCTAAATTTTGAATGCTATAGAAGCAAGCTTTAAGCAAAAACTCAAATGCTAACTTAATTACCCTTGTTGATTTTTTATCCGCATTTATGTGAAGAACGCGCAGTCCTCTTGTAATTCATTTGAATATGTTCCTTTAGTTATTTTCAAGGACAAAACGCGCATGCCATCGATGTTTAATGTAGTTACCTTTTATAAACTGGTGGTAAAACTTTCCTTCAAAGGAAAACCTCGTGTGGTTACAATCTGACCAACTTGTTTGTGGGCTCAGAAGGTACTTTGGGTATAATCACCAAAGCAACAGTCAAGCTGTACGGGATCCCAGAGGTGGTGAGTATTAGTTTTTAAGATACTTACTCAAGAACGTTTATTGAGTTTTAACGCATGTAGGTTGTTCATATCTGTAAGCCTTCAACGTTTGGTGTTTTCCGTCTCTCGGATTGTAATAAATCAAATCTCTGCATATCCTATTTCTCGGCGTTTTTATAAGACTTTACATTCTGCTGGTCGCTGGTTACAGGAAGTGTATGAATTATAAGTTATAGACTTATTCTATTTACATCTTCATCAAATCGTTAGGTTATGTATTTTCGTAAAAGTTCTATAAAGTGCCGATCAGATCCCAATTATCACAATACCATTTTTCATTACTCGTGGTACCACGAGTCAACTTTTGGGTTCGATTTCTCTTTCTTTTTTCTTCATATCGCGATTAGCGATTCGGTCCAGTGACTGCTATATTTGGGATTTGTCCCCGGTCCCACGCGTACCACGAGTAAATGCTTAATGAGTCTCTTGTTTCTGCAACGGCTCGGACCTTAAAAGGAAGTGCTCCCACTGTAGGAGTTCTTGTTCAGTTTTTTTGCTCTTCTTTCAGACTATAGCTGGGGTGTGTTCTTTTCCCACTGTGAGGGAAGCTGTGGATACCACCGTGCAGATCATGCAGTGTGGAATAACTGTGGGCAGAATGGGTAATTTTGGTTTTTCAGTTGATTGAAATACATGTTTTTTGATAACTGACTTTATTAGAAAAGTCAGGCTTAGATTTGCTCAAAACTTACGGACAAGCTAAGAACAAGTCCAAGCTTTAATTTTAATCAGTCAGACTTTTTCTGCATATTTTTGGTTATCATGCACAGCAAATGTCAAACTAAATGTGTTACTAAAATCCTATGAGCACTAATGCCACTAAAATTATGAATCCGGCCGTAAGCAGTTGAGCAAAGCTATTAGAAATATTAGTAGCATAACTGATCCGTCCATTATATCCAACTAAAACTTTAAAAATTAGAATAATGATGATGATGATAATAATAATGATAATAATGATAATAATGATGATGATGATAATGATAATGATAATAATAATAATGATAATAATAATGATGATGATGATAATAATGATAATGATAATAATGATAATATAAAGATCTCACGCCACAGCAGATATATCGACAACATGAAAACGAAAAGAAGCGGCAGTACAGCACCAGAGTACTAGAAGTAGAACAAGCCTCCTTCACCCCTTTAGTTTTTACCACTACTGGAGGCATGGCCGAGGAGTGTAAACGTTTCCATAGCAGACTAGCAGAACTTATTGCTATAAAGAAAGGAGAGCAATATAGTACAACTCTATCATGGATTCGTTCGAAAGTGTCATTTGCTATCTTAAGATCAGCTTTATTATGTTTAAGAGGCTCGCGTAGCAGAAGGCGCGAACCGCTAAATATTCGGGATACTGACTTTGAAGTTGACCTAGCGAGAAATCGATTTGTTATAAATTGATACGATCTATAATCTATACGGTTTTTAAATTTTTTTTAGAATTTTTTATATTCTTTTATCAATATTTGTAAATATTTTGTAAATCAAAATCTCTTAGTGAATTCATACTTTTACGCATTGTATTTTAATATATATTTGCTAATAAAGATTTATTATTCCTATTATCATTATCATTATTATTATCATTATTATTATTATTATCATTACATTATCATTGTTGCTATTGTCATTGTTTTGTTACCTTTACTGACTTGTTTATATCTTCAAATTAATAATTTTAAAAATATGACGGTATTTTTTAATTTCCAAGACATGCATGTTTCGATCGAACATTGATTATCCTCATTTGGAAGTGGAGGATACAGTAAATTACAAGTTGTTTATAGGTCACAAAAACCTAACCTACAAACAACTAGTAGTTTATTGAATCTTCCACTTCCAACTGAAGATGATTAATGTTCGATCGAAACATGTCTTGGAAATTTAAAATGTTGTCTTATTTCTAAAAATGTATCACCGATCTGCTTCTTCCACAATCTTTTGAAGTTAATAATTGCGCCAAAAAAAACTTACATGTTGGGATTGTTCTAAAGGGCAATCATACGGCCAAAAGAGACCGCCTTTGACAGATATTCTCAGAAGAATTCTTGAAGGTTATCCAGATGGAGGACAAATTCTGAAAGTAGGTGGAACAGTGGTCAAACTATAAACGTTTCATATTTCTTCAAAGTTTAACTAATTATATTTCATACTTAAATGTTGAAATGCTGCGTGCACTTTTTATACTTTCATTGATTGAGTTCTAGGTTTTAACACCAGTAAATCTGTTTTTTATAATTTTTATAGGATCTAGGTTATTACTTATATAAACCTTTTTTAGTTTTATTAATACTGGTATTGTATTGCTACATGTTATGTTTTAGTATTATTTAAATAAAAGTTTATGGTCTTAATAGATATGCTGTATAGATTTCTTTAATTAAGATTATGGCTTCAATGCAAATCTAAATAAGCCATTTTCATTGCCGCTACCTAACATGACAAGGACTTGGAGTAAAACTCTAAATTTATTCTTAGACCCGTTCAAACAGGCAGTTTGTCAAACATTATGCTCTACAAAACTTGCTATATACGTTTGAACACAACGAACAAACTTGTTCAATTGATACCTGAACAGACATAAACTATAGAGTACCGAAGTGATGACGTCACAAAAAGTTTATTTGTGAAATCACAAGTTTGGTTGTAATATTCAGAAAAATCAAGATGAAAAATACCTTCATGCCGAAATTTAGCATTTTGCCACAAATCAATGATGAGATGTTGTCATGGTTTTGCTCTGATGACCCCACACAAATCCTTCTAAAAATTGGTTAGGTTTCTAATGTTAAGAATCAAGCCATTTTTAGAAGGATTTGTATGGGGTCATTGGAGCATAACTGTGATATTAACTCGTTGACAATTTGCACCAACATTCTAATTTTTAGCAAGGATACATATTTAGTTTTGATCTCTCGGATGACTTCGACAAATTCCATAAGTTAACAAATTTTAATTTTTGTGACGTCACACTTCGCCCCTCTATATTACTGTTTGTCAGCAGGATACCTAAACTGTGAGCAATTCTACAATTATAATTGGATGGTCTTGTTAATGTTGGATAAGACTTGACTTGTTTCAAATTTTTCATCCAACATCGTCAAACATATTTCTTGCGCAATCAATTAATGCTAAACGACTTTCTCGCCTAGTGCAGTCAGTCTCACGGCACTTGTTCGCAACATGTTTGATGGCAGTTGGCGGAGACGTTTGAACACCCTCGCATCCAGCACAGTTAATCGGTCAAAAACTTTCGAAGACCACCAAACAATGTTGGGTAAAGTTTGACAATTATGTTTGACCCGTTTGAAAAGGTCTCGATGCTAACCTTATTTAGAAAGAAAACGCTAATTGTTAAAGGATTCGGATTTACCTTTTAATAGGAACTGATTCAAAACGCTGACGACGCAGGCGCAACAGAGGTTAGATTCCTTTATGACTCAAGAGAGAATGCTTTCGGGACATCATCGCTTATCACGCCTGAGCTCTCTAAGTATCAAGGACCTGCCCTATATGTTTACAATAATGGACTTTTTAAAGAGAAGGACTGGAAAGGCATTGAAGGAATTATGCAAGGAAATAAGCGACGAGATCCTGTCTCCGTTGGACGCTTCGGCATCGGGTTTAACTCTGTATATCACATCACAGGTAATGGCTGTACTTGTATTGCCGGTAAATACATGTTTAAACTTCCTCGTCGATTGCGATGTTTACCCGGAAACCTTAGTCAAGCTATTAAAGGCCCGTGGCAGAAATGTCTCGCACGTTTTGCCAGAAATGGCTCGCCAGGGGTTAGGACACAAGGTCGTATCAAGAAATGGCGTTGCATTTGCACAAAATAACGTTAAAGCTTTCTTTGTATGTTCATTTCCAAGGGAAAGAAAAATGTGTATATGGAGGAAACCATATTCAAACGAAAACAAAGGAGCACGTGACAACAAGGTTCAAAAACCATTCATTTGGGAATATGAAATGCAAATCTGAGTCCCATCAAACGGTAGCTCGTCAGTAACCACAAATTTTATTCAATTTCCTGAACGCAACAATAACAACGGCCATTTCTTGACATGGTAGCTGAAATGAGTGATAATAATTGTGTTTATATAGCTTCTACACCCTTCCACCCTTCCCACCCTCTTCCACCCTTCCCACCCCTTCCACCCTTCCCACCCCCTTCCACCCTTCCCGCCCCTTCCACCCTTCCT
>JANCMA020064264.1:0-15811 GCA_024336925.2 Zoanthus solanderi | reverse complement strand
ATGATGATAATGCTGATGGTTATGATGATGATGATAGTGGTGATGATGATAATGCTGATGGTTATGATGATGATGATAGTGGTGATGATGATAATGCTGATGGTTATGATGATGATGATGATGATAGTGATGATGGTGATGATGATGATGATAATGCTGATGGTTATGATGATGATGATAGTGGTGATGATGATGGTGGTGATGATGATGATGATGATGATGATGGTGGTGATGATGATGATGATGATGATGATGGTGGTTATGATGATGATGATGATGATAGTGGTGATGATGATGGTGATGATGATGATGGTGATGATGATAATGCTGATGGTTATGATGATGATAATAGTGGTGATGATGATAATGCTGATGGTTATGATGATGATGATGATAGTGGTGATGATGATGGTGGTGATGATGATGGTGGTTATGATGATGATGATGATGATGATGATGATGTGTTACATAATTCTAAAGTTTCCAGATAGAGGGTCGAGAAACTGGCATTATATCCGAGAATGCAGATGATATAGGAGTTGTTTTAAAACCCTGAGTGTTGGTTCAGATAGGAGTTAAACACCAGGAAACTGTACGGTTGACTTGCATGGTACAAACTAATCTAACCAGGTTGATTTACAAAATGTCGCGTCGTTATTGTGGTTTCTTGACTTTTAGAAATGGAATGAATACGTTGAAAGGTTTGTTGGAAGCGAGGAGGTCTCCAATGAAGTTAAGGAACATCTTCACAAGAAACCAATCTTCTTACTTAGGTAGGTGAACGTTTTTACTTTAAATCGTTTTCTTTATGTCTCACTTTCAGTTGGCTGTTATTTTCACAAAAGCTGCAAAACAATTTATCCTTTTCAGCAAAGAAATGTTTGAAATATCATTACATTTTCTTCACGATTTTCTTCACGATTTTCTTCACGATTTTCTTCATCATCGTCGTTTACTACTACTACTACTACGACCGTCATGTCGTTACCACTGCTACCATCATCGTCGTTACCGTTACCACATTTATTAGTCGTTTTGGCCTGTGAAATTTTCTTTGCAAACCGTTGAAGCTAAATGTCTTTAATTTTTCCCTTCTCAGGACTGTGCAGAGACGGCCATTCACCAGAAGGCAGTCACCTGATCAGGAATCAAAAAGTGAAAATGGATCAGCAACGGATGAAGCAGATAGTGAAACAAACCTGAGGTTAGAATTTAATGTAGGACAGAGAACCCCGACATTTTGCCACGTGAAGAATGATCATTTGTTATTATAATTATTTGTTTTGTACGGTAATTTCGTGTATTGTGTAAAGTAGTGTAGTTTCCTAAAAAAATAATTGTTCAAAGATCCAATTGCCTTCATTTTGTGTTTGTTTGTCTGAGTCTTACGGAGATTTAAATCTGCCGTTGCATCCCTTCCACTCAACGGCGCTATGTTTGACTAGTCCCAGTACTTGTCCTCGTGCTAGTCTCAATAGGATGGAACTCTTCCTTCTTGTAGAACTATATGCGCAAAACTTGACGGTTTTGACTTCAGTTGGTGTTGACACAGTTGGGTTTGACATCAGTTGGGTTTGATATCAGTTGGGTTTGACATCAGTTGGGTTTGACTTTAGTTGGTTTTGACTCCAGTTGGCTTTGACTTCACTGATACAGATTTGTTAGTTATAGCTCATCAATTCAAACTGCTAATTTCCATTAAATGGTTTGTTCATTGTGCAGTGAAAAAGAGGAAGAAGAAAATGATGTAGAAGATATGGAAGTTGAAAACTCCATTGAGTGCAAGATCAGTCTCAACTCGTACAAATTGGTGTTTGTGAAAGGCAGTGAGGATTTCATTTATCGAAGGGGTGCTCTGAGAAGAGCCAAGGAGGTCAGTCAACATAGTTCCTATCTTGCAAACATTTTTAAGTTACTCTCGATAGCGCGTCGCTGCGAGCAGTTGACGTGAAAAGTCGAGAAATGAAACGAAACTCAGTTTTTACTATATTGCTTCCGTTACATTAAATTTTGTTTTAAAAAAGGTTTGCTTAAACCTAATTTTAATGATGTATTAATGAATTTTCTACTCCAGAAACTTTGGGGTGCCTGTGTGCTCTCTCACCTTGCGATGTTTTCTTGGATCGTTCGGGTACAGGAAACTTCAAAAAATTGCATGCAATGCTTTCAAGAAGTAAGGTCGCATTGTAAAATGCCCAAAAAAATAGAATTGCTTTGTTCCCGACCGTCATAGCAACTTTCAAACGCCCAGGTTTAAGATCTCCTTACTTACCTGCAAATCCTGACTTGAGTAGACAATACGACTTCTAGCACTGAAAGACAACAAGTAAAGCTTAGGAAATCGCAGTGAAACATACAAGCACCCAAGCTAAATTTTAAGGAAAAAATTGCAATAGTCCAGCAGACTTTGCATGAGTTTAAACAAAATAAATCAAGTTCAGTGCTAAGGAGCAACTAGACGCTCTAAAAGCGTGTAGCGGGGCTCCAATACAAGATCAATTGAATGAATAATGAGAAGGTTAATAGTTGCAGGAGAAATTAAAACACCAAATTTGATAGATATGTTGGTTTTTGTATATGCATCATCGGAGCATGACTGTAATTACAAATATTCATTAAAATGTTCAACCTCGAATATTGCGAGGTCTTACACTAAATAATTGACCAAAGGACCATGTGATGACTATGACAAAGTACTATGGGTAATTTGAATGAACATGTGACTTTTTGGCTTCCTGTGCATTTTCGGGAAAATTCGCGAGGTCTTACACTAAGTAACGCGACGTGACAGATAGATAGTTTGGCAAAAAGGTAATACTAAAGTTGGGCCGCTGCGCGTAGCCCGACTAATAAATTCAACTGCGTCTCGCCTCTTCTTGAAAGTATGGGCGTTAGCTAAAGCGAAAACGTAAAAAAAAAAACTAAAGACAATAGAATGATGTTGTGCTAAGTAATTTAGCAAAGATTTAATCATCAGCCACCAATGACGCCAGCGGCAGTTCCATTGCAATTTTTGCAAAGTTTTCCGCCAACCGCTGCAAGTGGAAGTCATTTTACGAGTAACATACCTTTTTGACCCCTATTTTGAAGACAACACCAACGAGACCAGTCAATATAATAACAGTGTAAAAATGCATCACAGGGAGAGGCAAGCTCATCAGATCGTTGGACTGAGGACGAAACCTTTAGTTACAACTTCGATCGAAAACAGCTGAGATACTGAAGAAGGGTGGAGAAACGTGGTTATGGAGGAAAACAAGGCCGGGTCCGTAAAAACGTCCAGACAGTGCAAGAAGAAGATTTCAAATTTGAAAGATTTGTATAAAAGGCCTACTATAATAATCAAACTTGCACAAGTCCGATATACAGCCCGTATTTTGATATCTATGATGAAGTTTTGGCCACTCGTCCGGTTATGAAGTTACCTGGTGTGATTGAATCAAGCACAGTAAACGAGTCGAGGAGCCCTTCGATATTGACATTTTCTAATGATTACCTACACGAACTGTCCGAGGGAGTGGGAGAAGAAAATTCCTCTTTGGAGAGAACGGGTACCAGTTGCCAACTTTCATATCGTGAGGGCCTGGATACAAGTCTCATAACTGCGAAATGAAAGAAATGTATGGCTTCCGGACACCTGTGCAGACTTGTCCGTAACCCAAGCGTTTCTTAGGAAATTCCTTCGCTTCTAACTTTCTAGGGGAAGCCCTGGTAGCAGCCTAATTCTCAAAAAGTGTACGCACGCGTACTATACACTGGTATATGGTTCTGAAATTTTTTAGCACACTACCACGAATTCTTAAATTATTTGTTCTTTCAGTAACTTATTCTTATGCATATAAATGCAATTTCATTCGAAGTACGCGGTAATGGCTGTTACCAGAGCCTCCGGAGTAAGGTAGCTCCGAATTCGAGGGTATCCGAGCTCGCCCAGCTACAAGAATTCTGGTTCCCCATGGTTCAGGACGGCTTCATACAGTTAATATTTGACAGCAAGTACACTGCTTCAGGAAGTTCTCAAGTCTTGAAATATACGGCGCTTTCCTCTTAGAGGTGATGTCATCTGTGCCGATAACGAAGTGCTCACATGGTGCTTCAACATGGTAATTGCAAAGATGACAGCTTGGACTGGGACATCCGGTGACAAAGATTGTAGCAGATGGATGGTTTGGTTGTACACTAGTCGTCACGTGGACACTGATGCTCCGCTTGGCGGTTAAGCGCGAAAAGAAGCTAGTTATTTGTTTAACTGTGAGGAATTCCGCACAAGCGAATTTACGATTGCCCGTCCCATCTCTAGCTGTGATCATTGACCTCACGACTTGCAGTGGATTCGCCTTCAGGAACTTGTTTGTCACGTACTCTCTCTGCTTGTCAGGGAACCTTGTTCTGCTTGTCTGGGCCAGTTTGAGAGCAAGGGAAAATTTGTGAGCCCAGCCCATATCTGCAATCGCGACTGTCCGAGCTAGAGCATCCGTGCTTGTGGTTTTCTTTCCAATCACACTTAAAGAGGGGCTGGAGTTTATCATCTCGAGGTCTTGGTCGCGAGCCATGCGGCGAGTGGCCACTGTTAAATGTTAAGAAATACAGCGCTTACCAAACCAATCAGTCTGGCTCTCAAGATATTTTCTTAGCAAGAACTTCATTGTCCAATCTTCGATCAGTAGGACGGACGTCTCGTAGAGGTTTTCCAGGTCATCGAGCCGCACCCCATCTTGGTTGATACTTCTTAGTAGACGTGTCTTCCATGCCAGGATGTTCTGTTTACACTGATGAGATACGAAGAAGAACTCTTTTCTGGTGTCATCAGAAACATTGTTAGCAAACATATTTTGGATCTCCTCTACAATATCATGTAGAACTGTCGTCAGCTCTTCGCATCGAAGGCATGTATCTTGGTGCTTATGGTTGCAACTTGACTGATAGTCTTTTTCATGGGGATCGCTCAAGATATATTGTTTGCGGTTAGGGACAGTTTTCCTTTATTCAAAGCAGTGCGCAAGTCCCATTTGTTACGAGTTGTTTGCAATGGATATATCTTAGTACTAGAGGATGCATTATCCGTCTAGACGAAGTTCCTTTCGAAATGCGTCTTCAACCAGGCGAACTACAAAAGCTTGCCCAAGTTTGCTTAAAGATAAGAATTAAACGAAAAAACTTTTGGGCGAAAGAGTAGAAGTCTATCGCATTTGCGAAATGTTTACTGGGGAATGGAAATGAAATAGCAGAGGTTCTAGCCTGTAATTTTCTATACAAAGCACTTTATGTCAAGTCTAAGTAGACCACAGATAGCCCATACTGAAAGCCCCTTTAAACCTTGAAATTTAATTTTTTTGTCTTCCGTAAGTGATGCAAACTATATCACCTGAAAATTCATAGCACCTAAAACATTGAGCTGTACCAGTTTTAAAAGGGTTATATATTATAATTTTTTATATGATAATAATAATATATTTGCTAACCATTTTTGTTATCCACTTTTGAAATCACAGGACAGCTGGTCATAGAAATAATGAGTTTGCTACACCTTGAGTAATGTGGTTTCCCATGCACTTATTCTTAAGGAACTAACAGACGAGCACAATTTCTTTGACAATTTTTTATGTGGCAAATTTTTTGTCACAAATACAGCCGTATAATTATGTGCAACAAATTTTCTAAGGCAAATTTTTCATATGACAAGTATTTTTTGACCGTCCGGTAGGCATTAACAAATATATAAATAATAAAAACTCCGGCGGAAAGAATACGCGAGAAAAACAGCGATAGTCAAATTAAACGTCGGTCATCTGCTTTGTAATGTCAAACATTTATTTGAGTAAAGAAAAACGCTTGCTTACTTGCTGTGTTGGAATAAGACTACTTATGCAATACAAGTACGAAAGACACAAGGTTTTACGGGCATCTAGTCCAGGAACTTCGAGCAACAGATGATGGAGCCTTTCATAATTTTTTCCGGAGAGTTTCGAAGTTTGCGTGAGAAATAATTTATAAATATGTTGATTCTATTTTCTCTTTGTTTCATAGCATTTGTCATATTTTTTTTTGTTGAGCTTACAGACGAACACAATTTGACATTTGTCACATTTTTGTACGACAAATGCCTTTGTTGAAAAGCTAGCACGCCAGCTTTTGAATAAATAATGCATTTGTCATAGAAAATTGTGACAAATTGACCAATCCGGACGGGCGCGAAAAATTGTCAAAGAAAAAAATGTGCTCCTCTGAAAGAGCCTTTAGCCGGCGACAATTGTTAACTACCTGATCACACAATAAGACTGGGTACCGTACTTTAGTTTGTTTTACTCATTGTCACGTTTCACCAAATACACTCTTCGCTACAAAAGATCCTATTTGAGTTAGAATGTTTTCCTACTTGGCAAACTTTATTTCAGATAAAGCAAAGCAAATCTGATTTATTTACGAAGGCCGAAGCCAGAATTGTCGTAATGTCATGCTCAGGATTCCGCAGTCAAGATAAGACAGACCAAGACTCGCAGACGCCATTCTGCAATCTACATGATTTTCAGAACAGAAATTACCCATTGAACGGCCTCTCCGTTTGAAGATAAGTTGAATTTTATTAACAACGGTACATAATTAAAGTTTTTGCGTATAAATAAGCTTAAAAGTAGCTTGAAGTGACTTGACCCGAGAATAAATGAGCACTGGTTGGCGGCCAAAAAAAATATACTCAAAATTGGAGCGTTCGCAAAAATACCAAACTATATACAAATTTCCAGATAATGTTCAAGTAATATATCTCTTTGGGTAGTAACCGAGCCTTGGGGTAATTTAGAGAATTCCCAAAAATAGAAAACTCGATTTTGTTTTAGGGGAAAATTGTTGTATTTATTGAACACTATGCAAATTATGTTTCAGAATTTTGCTCCTTCGCTGAGATTTTTTCTTAAAATTTAAAAATGTGCTGTTTTTAAATTGTTAGATATCTGTTTTGTGAATTTTGATTTGAAAATTGTTAATATATTTGCTCGTTTATGAAATTAATTCAGTCACTGGACTGTTTTTCCGTGTTCGGCAGCCGCTAATTTTAGGCCTGCAGATGGTTTAAATCGAGAATCTCGAATAATTTCCAAACTCGGACACATTTTGACACTTTAACACCAGCAGTATTATAAACTCATTAACGCGTTATTATGAAATTGAAAATGAATGTTGGTTATGTTTTATTTCTGTGTCTACGGTTTGCTGATTTTGCTGTATTTTTCTGTGCATTCGCTCTTAAGTCCCTTCTCTCCTTCTAAACTACCTATAAAATCGTCAAAACTGTTGTATTTAATTCTATATTTGTATAGGAGCCACCAGTGCTTAAAAAGCGCCTTTTGTTTACTTTTTACTGTTATTTTTGCAACTTTCACTGATTTCTTTTAACCTACCTCAACTTTTTTCGAAAACTAGACGCATAGCTGAGTAAACTAGTTTTCTTTCTCCGTAGCTTACTGGTGAAGTTGTAAAATCCTGATACACACGTTTTTTATAAAAATCATACTTAAACGATTCTTAAAATGTTGTCATATTAGTTTCAAGATAGGTTCTCATTTTGCCGAAGCAGTGAAACCAGGGCAGTCAAATTATCGAGTATGATTCTTAAAAAATTCTTAAAATTTACGAAATCTAAGTCTCATGATTCTTATAAACTGGATTCTTATTTAAAAAATGTGTTTAAGCTTTAAGCAACTCATTCTCTAAGCTTTTTGTTTTGCGATTTGGAAATGCGAACTTCAGAAATGAAAATATTCTGTGTTCTGTAGTCTATTTAACAATTAGACCTCGAGGACGAATGGACTACGAGTCAATAGTCTATGAGGCCGAGAGGTCTAATTGTTTTAGTATAAACCTACTAATCGGTCAAAAAAGGATGTACAAATTAAATTAGCGATGAAACCCTCTGATATTATAGCAAAACGGGGCTCATTACTATTTTGATCCGCCATTTTTGCTCTACTAGTAGGCTATCACAAATAGACCTCTAATAGAACAGCCAATCAGAATGCAGGATGCGTGTTAGACCGTTAGTTGCCTTATACTAATGACTTTTGTGCACACACGGTCGTCCCATATAAGGTAACACGTCTTGGATTCCGGAGTCCATAATATGAGCTCCGGATCCGGATCCAAGGATTCCGGATCCGGATTCCGGATCGAACACGAACTTTGTGGTTAACTTTAGCCGGTGATAGATTATTAAGTAATAGCTCTCCGTACTGAACTAAATCCCTTGTCCGCAGAGGTTCTAATTCAATTCTTCCATTTGTGATGCAACCCTCCAATACACTAGCCACTTGCCATTCTTACACAACAACAGAAAAGATGGCAAAGTGATTACTGAGGAATTTTTCGGCTCATCCAGTCGGCACTGCACACGGGAGTTTAAAGCTCATCACTGTCGAAGAAATGTTTTTGTTTGTTTGTTAAAAACAAACTACTTGGAGATTAGGGCAAAGCTTTAATTTCTCCATACATTCACAAACCGAGAGTGGAATTCCCTCATGTAAGTTTAACTTTACATAAGCGAATCCCACTTTGTTTGTCAATATGCAGCATACCGAAAGACCTACACGGTTTTTTGAGTGTTGTGGATGGGGACATTAAATCTTTGGTCTAATCTCGAAGTCTCTCAAAAAAATGTCTGTCAGATGAGTTCTACGAACCCACCCACTCGTTAATAAACAAAGAATTATTTTATATTTAAAAGCGGAATTGGGGCCTGAACTTGGTCGCAGGTGGACTTTATTTAACATAATTTAATTCCGTTAACTGTGCGAATAAGTCATGTTCTAGGTTTATCTAAAAGTCTTCCATTAGCTTCGATTGAGACAAAATCCAACCAGCCACATTATATTAAGTATTTTGTTTTAAGTCTTGGTGAGTTTTACACATTGAGTTAATTCTGTCAGATTATTTGGAAATGAACGTCATTGTAAGTCATATCTTTCCTTCAACTAAATTGAACATTTGATTTTAACTCTTGTTTTCGTTATATTGAATCCCGCAAGTATAAATTTCATAAAATGAAGCGCATAACTAAATGAACTTACCATATTATCCAAAGGAGAAGTGTGGTCACTCGATATTCTGGTGTGAAGAGATCCAATAAACGGCCCCTTTGCATCTAAAGTAATAACGAATGTCTTGGTTCTTAATATAACCGCGATAGCATGCAGTGTTCATTTAGTCACTGACATGGTTAGGAAAGATGCCCATAGAACCAGCAACTCACAGCCCTTCTCCACTAACGGCGGAAAAAAATCGCGCCAAAACCCAACAAGAACTTGTTGTTGTTCGATGTTGTTTGCAAGTCTGTGTTGAAACATATAAAAGCATTTACCCTTGAACACGCTGCTCTTAACTAACAAAAATTCGAACCAAAATCCAGCACTAACGTGATGTTGTTCGGTGTTATTAGTGATAGTTTGAACTGAACGGCACGTCAAAGCATTTATCCATTTACACGCAGCAAAAATTTGCGCAAAAACCATCACAAACGTGGTGTTATTTGATGTTGTTTGCATTTGTTTTCGGAAACTGCATGTCAAAGCATTTACCAATTTACAAGCCACTCTCAAATATAAAACAGCGGGTAAAATTCACACCAAAACCCAACACGAAAGGAATTTTTTAGTAATGTAAGTTGTTAAACAGCCAGCCAAAGCATTCATCCTTTCTCTAGATGTTGTTAGCACATGATAACGTGAAAAGTGTGTTACTCTTTTCACTTAGAGACAAATATCACTAAAAAGGATCTTTCCGGAAATTCTTGATTTTTCTTAAATATCTCTTTTTTTTTTTTAAGTATTTCAGTTTTTTTAGATATCTAAGTAGATTGGTTAAAGTAAATGTGCCTTTGATTGGAAATATTTGGAGAACTCACACAAACAATTAAAATAAAATCTGTTTCCTGCTCAGTCCTCTTGATAATACTGATTCACAGTAGACTCATGGGATATGTTACCTACGGGTAAAACCGCTGTAATACTATTGGCATGTATTTGCCCTGAAAGGCGGCCACCAAAGCAGTTTCAATCCAATTTGAAATAAAAGACTAGTCTTCTAGACTCAAAAAATTACCAAAAAATTCCCAAACATCATAAGGATATAAATATTTCTCTAAATATCAAGACATTTTCTAAATATCTGAAAAAATATCCGGATATTTGTGTCTCAGCCTAATTAGAGCATATACTGACCTGTGAATGATCTGTTGCGACAAGTTTACCATCCGGCAAACTCCCTCCGTTTTCCTTTGCAATTTGATCTAATATCTCTAAAGCTTTATCTGTTTTGTCTGCCGCCATCAAGTATCGTGGTGACTCAGGAAGAAACTTTCAGGAAGAAAGCAAAAAAAAAAATTTGGTTTCAAAGAAACAATACAATGTAAACCTTTTTTTGTTTTTATTTATCATATCATTAAGATGTTGTTTAAAACCAGTAACAATTTTATAATTCAACTTTAAAACGTTTTCGGAGCACAGGTCCTTCTTTAGTAGATAAAAACACTGAATGAATAACAATGTATAGAATAAAATGCATAAAATTACAGTATACATTAAAATGCAAAAAATAAAAAAAATTGTCAGAAGACAAAGGCTGTTGAACAAAGGGAACTGCACTAAAGAACACCCATAGGGAATAGCGTAAAACGACTGTATCAATAACAAAGCAAAACTAAAGTTGAAGTCAGAGCACCAAATTACAAGAGAAAAGCTATTGCATCGGACACAATAAGTAACTAATAAAGTTCAGCCATAATAGAATAAATTTTTTGTATTTGCAAGTGATGTCAGCGTGTAATGTTTGGTTAAACACCGATAAAAAAATGACTATTTCCAATATAAATTCACATAACTAAAATATGGTCCTATTAAAATGAACTCAGATTATAATCTAAAGACAAACTAACTGACAAACTAACTTGCTGTTCATGACATAGTCTGCGTTTGATCTATATATGGCCACCGCCTCTGCTACCTGGCGCTCCAGGGGCTTAGCATAGGTATTTTCCACCTGAAATCTGTAGCACTCTGGATTGCTTTTGTTCTCCGGATGTACCGCGGCTAGGTGTTTAGCAAACGCGTTGTTGCTGTCCTGTTTCTTCATTTCTTCTGCATGCTCTTGTGTTCTTGTGTATGCTGAGTATCCAGTTTCTCCATGGTACTCTGCTCTGAGGTCGTTCTTCTCACATAGTTTACATGACCCTTTGTACAGGGCACCACTTCTATGGTGCGAGGTGCTAGAGTTCCCTTCTCCTGTAATGCATAGCAGACAGTTCTGTTGTCTGCATGGTTTGTTGGCAGCAAGGTCTGTCCTCACGAGTTTCTGCCCTAACGATGTTCCTGCTGTTTCCACCACCCTCACTTTGACGTTAATTCGTCTTCCTTCTTCTTGTACTACTTTTCTGACTTTCATTGCAAGTTCTCCATTGGGTGTAGTTGGTACGAAAATCACTGTGTCCTGTGGACGGTACCAGGCTACCTTCTTCATTAACTTCTTCTTCCTCTCTTCTTTATTCCAGATACGTGATCTGTAAAGTGGGGTCTGGCCTTTGGCATCCCAGTTTCTACCATTCTCTCATATCGTACGACACCGCATTGTAAGGCTTCCTTCCTGTGGTTCTCTGTGTGCCCGGACACCATCATCACCTCTGCCCACTCCTCCATACGTTGATTTCTTGTCACTGCGTGTAAGCGTGGTCTGGTGTTCCCTAATCTTCTAATGCCTTGTTGGACATTGTTGTTCCACTTGATACGTGCTGGCATTGCAGATTGTTTTTATTTAGCACGTGTGCTTCCTGTTATTTTGACTTCCGCCTCAAAATCAGCTAATAGTCTTTGGTATCGAGAGTTACAAGAGCCAATCAGAGCTCGAGAAAATGAATATTGGTTGCTTTGCTTACTTTAAAAAGACTTTGGAAACTAACTTTTATAATAACAAGAATTCCAATTTATCAGGTTTTGCAGTATTATCCTTTTCCTGAACTTATTCGGAACGAACATGTGAAAAAAATCTTATAAATGTTTGATTAAATGAACAAATATAAGAAGAAGAGGCTGTTCAGTGTATTAGCAAGGTGCGTGCGCGCTCTGCAAAAACCGTATTTTTACTACCCAGAGAGCATGCGCAGTTACCCACCTTTGAAAGTAGTAGAAAGAGCAGTACCGGCAGCGATGAGAAAAATAGCAGCCATCTCCATCCAAGGCTTGGCATCACTATCAGTGCTAAGATGATTTCAACACACGCTCCTACCGACCAGAACAGCTGCGGAAACAAAAATTAATTAGCCAACAACTTCAAAGAAACCAATTTTGTGTTCATTGCTATATCTAGAGTTGCTCCTGTCCAGTTGAGGATTGAATAAAACACAAGCGCTCTTATTCAACGGTTGCAGTATGACGCCAAACAATTCATAGTCAAATAAAGTGTCCATGCACAGAGCCTGATAATAGCTAAACAATTAAGGTTGTGCTTTTCACGTGTAAAATGTCCACTTCCTGTCAAACAAAATATAGAATATTATCTATTCTTCCACCTTTAAGCGATTTTGTTAAGCTAAATCCTTTACGAGCCAAGTGACCCATGGAACACCAATTTATCGCAGATTAGCTTTCATCAGACGCTGATACTTATTCATCAACCCCGGAAGGATGGAAAGCTGAGCTAGTTTAGGTGGAAAAGAAGATCGAAGAAATATTCAAATCTCGGCAAATCTGAGGATCGAACTGGGGACCTTGTGGCTAGAAGGCAGAGATCTTACCAACTGCGCCAACCACGCCCGCCCTTTAAACGATTATAACACTGCAAATTTCTAAGTTCCTACTTTAAACTTTTTACTGTTCAATATTTGCAAGTTGGTTTACATTCTGTTGTGCCGCTGACAATTTACGAGCCTGCGACTATTATACACTGACAAAATGCCGACCGATTGATGATGAGACGTAATATAAGACGTTAAATGACATCTTAAGTTTGTGCATGCACAACAGAATATTAAGCAAATTTATGTGACTTTTCCTTTTTTCTTTTTAGAGAAGGATCTGAAGATAAAAATTTACCGCCCATAGGTAAATTTGAAAATTTAAGTTTAAAAATTCGATCATAAAGATGCAAGCCATTTTTCATCTTTTATTCTCTTATTGGATCCTTGGTATTTATTTATTCTGAACAAGGTAAAAAATCGGATAATCTTCCGAACTCTTGCATTTAGACGTTATTTATCATTACTAAATATTGTCGCATAGATTATAGTTGTTTTTAAAAATACACACCACTTACTGACAGAAGGTTTAGTAGAGTTCCTCTTTTCTTCATTGGAAGAAATTCCAACCACAAATTGATGCTGAAACGAGAAACAAAACTCTCAAATGAATATGTTGCTTTACCAGCTAAAACTAAAACTTTTTTCACAACTGATAGATGTGTGTTTATCGGACTTTGCCTATAGTGTTAAGCAGATAAAAGTCGTTTTCCATTTCCCTGGACGGCACACAAATATTTTATACTTCCAACAAAAGATCTTACTCGTAGTACACTTACAGAGCTGAATTTCTCCCTAAAGGACGCAGCACAGTGCTTAGACCGGTGCTTGAACACATGATAGAGAATAAGGAGTCAAATTAAAATGCTAGTCTTTCGGCTCTAGGTCGACAACGATACCATATATGAACGAACACAATGACTTGAACGTTCCGGGCGACAGTGACAAAACCGTTGATATGGAACAAAATATACTAGTAGTAGCTATCGCTAAGTGCCAAAGTACAAGACATAAACATGAGAACAACAGGCTGTGCAGGCGCTAAGAACAGGTGCTCTCGGCAATTTTACTTTTTGATAAAACTTTTTTAAAACTGAATATCTCAGCGTGTACTTTTGCATTTCACTAATGTTGCAGATAATGGTGAAACGTCGTTGACGAAACGTCATGTTTTGATATCGCTAATTTGTATTCTTTTAATTAGTAATGCACACATTAAAAATTTAATAAAAAAACACGAAAAAATAATTCTTATTACATTTTATTTTGCGTATTAAAATATTTCTCTTTTACGGCAATTTTCATCAGTTCTGACACTGTCTTTAGTAAAATGTATAGTAATGTATGTGTATATCTTTGATTAATTGCATAGTCATTAAAATGTAATGTAATGTAGAGTTTAAAATGCTCACGAATCTAACTACATGCTGAAGTAAAAGGTTTAAAAATTGTATTTATTGGTATATTTTCAATCGAACGTTATTTCATTAGTAAATTATCAAACATTTTAAACTGTTTACTGTTATGTGTAAATGAATATGCATAACCTTATTTAAGCGAAAGCTATTATATCTGAAAACTATAAAAACTTATAACTTTTGATCTATTTTACGCTTACATTTCATTTGATGTTTTGTTTTAAAATTCATGTTACAGTCACTTACACTCTTACGGAAATAACTGATTAATCTATAGACCCTATTCCAAAATGGCGGCGATTTTAGTATTCTTTTGTCTACATTCAAATTAGCCCTACTAGCCTCGTTTGTGGTAAGATATTCTTTTGAAAGTTGAACTTAAGAACGAGGCTAGTAGGGCTAATCTGAACGTAGACAAAAGAATATTAAAATCGCCGTCATTTATGAATAGGGTCTATTCACTTCTAAGACTGGGCTCTTGAAATGAACGGCTTCTTGTTAAAACACAAGTTAACAATGGCCCTTTGTTAACACAAAAATCGATATTTTTCTGACTGCGGCTCGTACCAGATTTGCTCGTACCCCGACCTCGCATGAGCTGCCACCTCTTGGCTCGCCTAATTCCATGGCAATAAAAAAGGAAGATATTTTTTTGAAATTTTGTCGAAAGTTCAAGTCTACAGTTTAAGCAGAAGTCTGATATTCAGACAATCTCTTGGCTTGATGCCTCCCAATATTTTTCTGGGTATTTCAATTTGAGTAATGCTTCCTTTCCAACATGCCATAACCTTTCTTTCTCATATCAGTGTTTAGGTCTGTTTCATATCTAGAGTTCAGGTGAAAACAAAAAACTTACCACTGTGCTACTCCCCCCATGCCTACTCCGACAAACCCTCTGAGCAACATGATCCAGTAATAACTGGGGGAAAATGTGCTGAGAAAACCGGCCACAAAGATTACGATTGAGCAGCTTACAACTTCCTGCCAACAAGATACGAAAACAATAAACTTTATCCGTAACAGATAGTTGCGTATATTTCCGTTTATAACCCTAGAGAACTGGGGGCACTAAGGCAAGACGGTAGGGGTAATGACTGCTACCGACAGTTGTATTTTAGGTAACCTGGCCTGAGTTGTACCTGAGGGGACTGGAGGGAGTGAGAGAGCAGTTCGGCTATAATGGATAATAGACAAGATATTAACTGATAGATACGATATTAAACCAACGTAGTCTTAGAGCCCATATTAGTAGCTCAAGTTAACAACTAGCTCGCTTGTTGTGTCCATACTTGTTTTTTTTTAATCATACCCGCCACATCTTACAAGAATTACACTTTCATTTTCTCCAGCGAGCTGGATTATTGTTTTCAAGGATTGTTGTATGATGGGAAGAGTTAATAATAATAATAATCATAATAATAATCATAATAATAATAATAATAATAAAATGGCGGCAAGTAGTACGGACGTGCTTTGAGGTTATCCGTTAAAGTCCGCTCCTATCGAAAGCAAGCCAAGTTGAGAGCGCCAAAGCATATTGTGAGAAGTGACTAGGATACTTTGCTGTTTGTCGAGCTGTTTTGCGAGACTGTTTGGTGTCTCTGAACGGGAATTTTTAGCT
>JANCMA020064167.1:0-15812 GCA_024336925.2 Zoanthus solanderi | reverse complement strand
ATTTTGTACTAATTTAACTAAAAGTGATTAAATATTCAAGGCAAGATTCACATGCATAACTTGTTGGTTTAAGTAGGAATTTCCATCTTGAAAACCCAACAGGTGGGTGTCTGCCAGAAAAATTGCCTTCAGGGGTGAGTGTCCATTTTGTACATCATAATAAATCTGAGGCCAGGAACACTGGTAGAGAACTACGTAATAGATTAGCCATTCGTTGTAAAAAATAATGCTTCCAACGACAATAGCAGAAATCAGGAGCAGTTTTCTATTCATACCAATACCGGATCCCTTTACACTTTCTATTGCCTGCTTGACGAAATACTGGCACACACCCATTAAATTTAGTCAGTGATCGACTGTTTAACGTTTTGGAAGAATACATTCGAGTATCACATAAAAAGCTCCAAATGTTCAGATACTGTGTTATAAGCTTCTCGAATTTCCTTGCTTCATTAATAAGCCACCGCAATTAAATTCCTTGTTGGCATTCTTTTGCAAAAAAAAATTTGTCACCAGTTGTTAGATTTCAGTCTTTCTTCTTCTTCGTCCGCCATCTTCAAAACGAAAGGCGCATGCCCGCCAAGCTCAAACATATTCAATCGCGGGCTCAAGCCTAAAAGGGTCTGAAAAAATAATAATAAAAAGTAAAACTTAGTTGCGAAAAAAAACGCAGGTCGGCGCATTGACCAGTTGTTTATCAATGGGAAACACGTGTAATCTAGACAAATCAACAATTTTTATTCATTGCCGTAAAGAGCTGAGCTGTTACAAGTTTCATCTTCGAACGCTAGTTTTTTTCTCAGAGCAATTTTGCTCTCAAAAAGACGATTCAAATAAAGCATTGCATATTCCTACTCAGTTCCCAATACACATCATTTAATTTTTTGAAGAAAGAAACAACAATTTAACGAATGTGTTTGACGTCTGTACTTTAAATTAATGGAACTTAACAATTTTCTTTTTCTAAAATTCTTAATTTCCGTCATTACGCGAGAACTGCAACACCTCGATTATTTCAATTTTCTTCAATTACCATCAGAGATGTGCTTATATGGTTATTAATCCTTGTCAGTTGTCATTTTACAAGAATGGATTAAAAGCTTACGTAGTTCGGTTATTGTACTCGGGATCAGTTTTCTAACTCCAAAGACAGCGATGAGATTTAAAAGGATTGCTCAATATAGGAACTTTTACAAATATCTTGAAAAAATGTCGCCTTTTTGATTTAAAAAAAAGACATTGAAGGTAAGTTCGTAAAATTCTACCTTAGAAAGAGAAAGTTTTTTTTTAACTCCTTGATCATGAAATGGGAAGATGGAGTGAAAACAAAACAAAATTGAGATTACATAGTAAAACATATAAACTCAACAGGAACAAATAGAAAAATCTCGAAATTAAATGCTATTTGGAAAATTGTTTCCACTATCACATATGGCCAATGATATATCTAAATCATACTTCATTCAGTAATACTAAAATTTTATTTCGTTTGTATTTTGCTAATTGATAATTTTTAGATTTTACTTTAAATTAAATGAGAAAAATAATCTCAAAAAAGATGTTGCAAAAATCACGCCCTGTGATGACATTACTCAAGACCAGTAAAGATGTATGATTTGCCGTTATATACGGAACATCCAAAGGAGCTGTTATTGAAAGTTAACGACTGATACTTGTCATTTTCAACTTACATATGAAAAAACTAAGTAATATTAAGCCTTCTTTTAATGAGAACACCAACTTGTATAATTCTTTAATTTTAGATTGAAAATACAATTGGCTGAAAGAAACTAAATTAATTTTGGCGCCTTATCTAGACCTAAAACCTCTAGATTGAAATTTTAATCTAAGTATGCAATTTCGTGAAGCTGACGCTGGATAATGGCATTAGTCAATAAAAGACGCTTTTTAACCGCTTGTGGCTACTGCAAGTGGACTTGGAATGCGAAGAAATTTATAGTACATAGATAGTTGAGAAAACCGTTTAAATCTAGTTTAGAATGTTTTATTTGTGCGTTCTATCGATTACAATGAAGCTAATTTCAGAAGGTTGTAACATTGACATTTAGTTTCTGAATGTTATCAATACATTAAATATCAAAATTAAAAGATTGGAAGAAAATATAAGCGGCAAAATGTAAGGTAATCGAAACTACTATACCGCAAGTTTGAAAAATTTGCGGGCTTCCTGTGGTATTTGGTGACTTACATAGGCTTCCTGTTGTAGTGTAACATATTCACTTACCCAGGCGATAGCAAAGTGGCTACCAAATTAATTTCTTATTTGCGTTACCCATTCTAACGAGTCATTATCAGTTTCCAACTTTGATTTAATTAAATTTCTTTTTCATTTCGCCCTCCGTGGTTTGATAATATTGCCAACCAAAACGTTCATCATTATTCATTGGCAGAAAACAATAAAAATTACATAAACTGTAAATAAATAAAACAACTCTTGAGACTTCATCATGAGTCTTCTTATCTTTAGTAGGTACGTTTCCATTAAGAGTGTCGCCATCTCTTTGAAGTTCATTTTTTTAAAAAACTCATTTGGATGGTACTTGCGTTTTGATTGGTCAACAAGTGTGTTTTCATAGCGCTATGACGCACGAAAATGATGCGAGCGATATATGATTGGCTGTCCCCAAATTGTGAGAATTTACGCTTTTATGAAAGAAAAAAGGCTATACAAACGCGCTTCTTATATCATATTTCTTTTTGTTTTAGTCGGAAACTAATAATTTTATAAAAGAAATAAAACATGTTCTCCGAGCCTTCATAGCCTGGTGAAGACCTTGGCAAAGTTTGTGTGAATTCTCAACAAGGTTAAATCCCTCGACTGCGTCTTTTTTCACTGATCTGCTCTCGAATTCTTCCAAACCTTCTCTTCGTTTTTTACTAGGCTATTAAAAACATGTTTTTTTCATAAATAATATTGTTTATTATACTGTAAAATGGGCGGGCGTGGTTGGCGCAGTTGGTAAGATCTCTGCTTTCCACCACAAGGTCCCCAGTTCGATCGCTGGGTCTACCGAGATTTAAATATTTGTGTGAACAGTTCTTTTCCGCCTAAGCTAACTCAGGTTTCCTGATCCTTCCGGGGTAGGTGAATGAGTACTAGCGTCTGCTGGGAGCTAACCAGCGATGGATTAGTGTCCCATCCAGGAGGAGTCAAAGACTCTCATCCACTTAACACTACAGAAACCAGAGATAAGCGCCGGCTTCATGGGCCACTCAGCTCGTAAAGGTTTAGCTAGCTAATAATCAATTGTGATCAATTTTGAATAATTACTTAAGCAACTACATTTAAGCAACTACCAGCTGACAAATTTTATTTTAAATGATTAATTGATTCAAATGATTTTTTTATCTTTTAGATGGAAACTATTGTCATCTATGAACTCAGAATTCGAATAACCGAAGAAAACTTCCGCACCTAAATATAATTTTTTTAATGAATTTAAATTTTGACCGAGCGACAGGGGAATGGTACTTGTGACATAGACGTCCTTCGCTGTCATTAGTCTTTTAAAGGAAAAATGTGACAAACAAAGCACTTCAAACTGAATTTCTCTGTTTTTCGCCCTGTTTTAGACCATAAACGAATGAAATTGTTATGTTGACAGTGTTAATATTCAATCGAAAGCTACACAAGTGCCTTTTCCTACGTCATCACACCAGGATTTCATAATGCATTAGTGCTCGGGGAACTATTTACGAAAATGTTATTGAATCTTTCTGGAAATCAGTACTTTTCAAGAAATCCAGAAAAATCGAAAAGACGTGTTTAATTTAATTGAATATGCAAAATTCAAGCTCAAAATTAAGGAAGTTCGGCGTTCTCATACCACAACATGCCGACACGAAAAGAAATAAGGAAAGGTTTTTTTATATGGTTTATTTATTAAATTATTTATAGCTAGCCAGTATTTGAGAATTTGAGAAGATTTGGTGGGTTTTCTTGCTTCTTCGAACACTACAATGAAGTTGAGCTTTTGCACTCTATTTTAATGAAACAAAATTTTGGGGAAAGTCGTATCTGCGTAAACAAAAACAAATCAACTTGACTCGCTGACACAAAAATTAAAATGTGCATAATTTATATAGTTTAAATTTATATAGAAACTATCCCCTCAGGGTCCGTTCCTAGCGCTAGATATATACCTCGACGCTTGGCGTTTGGTGTATATCCACTACTGTTCACCTCCACTTTGGGGGATATTCGTTAATTAACGCGAAAAGTAGAGAGTCTTAAGCAAATGTATATATAGATATAATAAATATGATAATAATAGTAATATTAATGATAATTATAACAATTTTAATAATTTTGATAACCAAATAATGATGGTTTTGGGTGATGATGATTTTTTGTCCTAGCTGGTTTTGTCTTTGTTATCATTTAAACACGGGACCGGGGTACCTCCATATATTGATCACTAGATACAGGTATGTGCTACTGTAAAGGGTAGGGTTTTTAGACCATCCAGTTAGAACAGGGTGTATAAATCACAAAAATTTTGTCTAGAAGATGGTTTAAAAATTTGCAGTTTCTACAACCTGATTAGTACAGGGTGCACAATTCTTCCCGGAAGAGAATTGGTTTGACTGAATTTTGATGTACGTGAATTTTTTATTGATTCAAAGGCCTGTTCTTGTTGTTTCTTTATCTATTTCCTGGAACACGCAGACAGCAAGACTATCATAGTCATTACTAATTTAGTAGAACAGGGTATCAAAATCAAGCCATTTATAGTTTAGAACATGGTCAGGCTTGTGAAGGTCCAGTGACACACTTTACCCGAAATTCCGGCGAGTAATCCCCTTCCCGATTACTATCCTCATTATAACTTAATTACCATTATGATTATCATTTATACGAGCTCTTTCAATTTTTTTAACAGATCCACCATTAAAGATTGTAAAGAATGATACACTTTGCAAGCTAGTGCTGCAGATGATCAATTGTTATTCCATAACAGTCGGACTATAACATCTTGTTCGGTATACAGTTGGTTATATACAAGCGGAAATTGAGCTTAAAAAGCTTCCTATGAAGAAGAAAAGTATTCATTTGATCCTGATAATCAAGTCAGATCTGAGTTTGCTTGAAGTGAGAGATATTATCGTTAGTGAGTGTGCAATGGCCTTTGTTTGAAGCACAAAAACAGTTAATTCTATTCATTCAAACACGCTGCTGATAAACATGAACTCGACAAATTCCTCCAACTCAGATAGTGGATTAAATTCTCCGGAGTTTAAGTTTTTCATAACGTTCGCTTACATTTTAATTTTTGCTACCAGCACGTTTGGAAATGGGTTTGTTTGTTTTGTGCTACTGTATCGCCAAAAGCTGCATAAAGTACTGAGCTACTTCCAATTGAATCTGGCGTTAGCCGATTCAACGTTAACAGTGATTTGCATTCCTTTTGACTTGTACGTCGAAAAGAAAAGCGGCAAGTGGCCATATTCACCCGGCTTTTGCAAGCTTCTTTATCCTCTTCAAACTATGACACTTTACGCATCTGTTTTTACGCTCTGTGCAATCAGCTTGAGCCGATATCGAGCCGTTGTGTTTCCGATGAGAAAACAGTTAACCCTTTTTACCACCAAACGCCTTCTTATTTTGATATGGGCGGCTTCTTTGATACTTGTCGTGCCATATATGGCAGTTTTGAAGGTGGATAAAGAACAGCAGTGTGTTGAGAATTGGTCAGTTAGTTCCCATCGTCAATTTTACACTCTCTTTATTGGCATAACTATGTACTTTGCTCCTCTAAGCGTTATAACGTGGGCTTACTACCAAATATGGGCTGTGCTTCGCACCAAAAACAATGCCGAACAAGGACAACCGGACCACGCGAAAGAAAATGCAAAAATCATCAAAATGACGGTTTGTATTTCTGCGACATTTGCAGTGTGTATGTTGCCCAATCAAGTGATTTACATTCTTCTTGACTTCAGTTACGATGGCCAGCACATTATTCACAATGAGTGGATCAGCATCGGCAATATGCACGTGTTCCTCCACTGTGCTCTTGATCCTGTTTTCTACATGATCTTCAATAACAAATACCGACGTGTATTTAGAAGTATCCTTGAACGAAGAAGTACCATGCGGAAAATAGACTCGGAATACTATAAGACAATGTTAGAACACCGATATACAAAGATAATGCAAGGATTACCTGCTATTAAATATTACTATCGATACCTTAATTAACTTCACAGCCGGTTTCGAATCTCAATTTTGAAGACGTGATTGGGTAAACTTTTTACACGTTCTGATGAAACATTGTAACACATTAAGTGACCTATTTTCCCTGTATATCTCCGAGAGATTGAACTTTGTCATTGCCTCTGGAGTCCTGAAGAAACAGAGCAAAAAGGATATCTATAATTGCGTCATATGCCTAATCTAGTTGTGGAACTGATCTGCCTAGTGAGGTTCGGACCAAACTTAACCCTTTCCGGCAGGACATGACAGTATTAATGTTCATGTAATTTAGGGGTATAAAGAGCAAATGGATTTTTCAATCCAACATCGCAATATGTTTTACACCAGATAGTGCTGTTTTATTTCACCCGGGGATCAAGCTTTTGTATTACGTCACTTAATTTGAATGTAATATTTTTCAGTAAACTGTCAAGAAAGCTAGATGTTCCTTGTTCCTTGACGTTGAGAACGGTCAATTTAGTTTTGCTACAAAAACATAATAAAATTCCTCCCAAATCGGTTTTTCCTGTTGCTGTTTGGGATGTAGAAATGTCAGGTAATTATCAATGAAGACAATCATTGTCTCGTTGAAATCCTACCTCTTAATTTGAGATCGTGGCATAATTGAAAAGGGTTAAGGGTTGCCAAAGGGTTAAGCTCTAGTCTAAAATCGTAATCAACGTATTCTATTGCATGTGGTTTATACTGAAAAAGAACTTCAATCGAAAACTCTTCTTTACATTCTCTTTTATCCGAGTTGTAACTATATTACTTATACAACCCTTCCTTCAAGAACTCCGATTTTTTGCTTGTTAAACGCGTCCGTAACTTTTAAGGAAAACAGCTTAAAGCGAAACATAACGAGACGTAGGTTATTAATTCAAAACTGTCAATCAATTCATTTCTTATTGTTCACCATCTTTCTTCAGCTGGATTCAGATTCATGCAGTAAAACCCATTCCAACGCTCGCTCTAACCCGTTTAACTGCGTTACACGCCGACAGTTCAACGGCCAGCGAAAAGGCATGATAGAGTTTTCGTTTCTTAAAAAATTACGGCACATCACTCCGTAAGGCTTGACCAGCTCAGCTATTGACGGTAAATGGACGCCTCTCTTGTATTTTGACCCAGCTTTTTGTAAATCGCAGGCCAGCAATGATGCTTTCAAGTAAGTCTCAAATTCTTCTGTTAGGTTCCAGTATTCAATGTGGGATGCCTTGCTGTCCGACCAAGCTATAGCTAAGCTCTTTGTATCCTTCAATGCCGCTTCTCTTTCTTTTAAACTCCAAAACATAATGGACATTTCAAAGGATAACAGTTTTGAGAGTAAATCATTTATCATCCAACTCATAGACTCAGTGACCAAGACAGCATGCTTGTTTGATTGTTTCAACAGAGGCTTGAAGGATAACAGCAAGTCTCCGATTGGAATGTAGTCGCTGAGGTTTGATGTCAGAATACGGTCGTATTTAAGTTCCGGTGAAAGAAATGGTTGCATCTCCATGCAATCGGACAAGATAATTTGAAACCGGATCTGGCCTCTCAGTATTTTTGATTTCGATTTTTCAAGCACGTGGCATATATACATATTGTACATTTCTTGAACGCAATCTTTGTGGCAGAATTTCTTTACACTGAGGTAATCCCAGCCAGTGAATGGCAAAATATCTGGAGAAATGCAGTACGTGAGTGGCCCCTCGTTGGATCCAAATAGAAAACTAGAATAAAAAAGTAAAAGTATTTACAATGAATCAAGATAATGAGGATTAAAGTTGTTTCTGTTGAGAAAACTGTGAACTAAGAAATTAAATTTATAATTTTGATTGAGAAGATTTTAAGTAAGAATATAGCAAATATTGTAACAAAATATTTATACAGCCCAGAACGGTATCAATACAAAAAGATTGTGTTTAGCCCACACGACACTCACACTGATGTACGTTTCACGTACTCGGTTTGTCACTACGGACGGAGTGGAAGTTTGCTAATAATTGTTATAAAGAATGAACTTCTGAAATGTTTGCAGTGAAAGAAAATTATTCGGAAATATCGAGTAAAAAAAGCAGGATTGATGCAAAGGGATTTTGTTCAGTTTGACGTTTCAATTGTTTTAGTGCAATCCAATCAAAACAAACAAATTAATCAAAAGATAAATAAAAACACAGTAATCTAAGCCGATAGAAACTAAAATAAAGTCAGTGTCTGGAGGACGTAAAAAACGGCCGGTAAAAACAATATATATATATATTATATTTAGGTTTTTCAGTTTTTTTTAAAGATGTTCAAATACTATCACGTATTAGGCCGGGGTTTATGATAGTGAGCTTGCAAGCCCGTAACCCCGGGCCTTCAAATTTTTGGCTCTTAAGAAACTTATGGGTTATGGACAATTCTGCACGAGTGTCCGGAACTTATACATTTTTTGGAAATTATATTTTTTAAACAAAAACTGATCTAGTTTAGTTACGTGTAAAACGTTTTGATCAATATGTTGTTATGAATGATGCAATTGCGAAAGAGAAACCGAAAACGACTTTCAGACGTCAACGGGATTCAAACCCATGCCTCTGCGAGCGCGGTTAAAGAATACAGCAATTGTGGAGACTGAGTTTGAACCTGTTACTCAAGCTAAACACCTCTGCAATAGGTCTAATTAAAAATACAGAATTTTGCAAGGCCAAGTTTATGTAATCGAACCTTTACGAGTTCAATATGGAATTAATTTGCACGACTTTTAGGACCTTTGTGAAAATCACCTGTAAAGTGACAAAGTTTCCTCAATAAAGATTATTAGATTATTATTACTGTGTTTTAAAAAATGAATCAAAATTTAAGCTTTTTAAAACACACAAGTGCAAATTAATTTTATTTGGAAAGAATAAAAGTTTCGAACACATTCTAAACATATACTCAATAAATTATAAAAAATGACGGTTTGAAAGCAAAACGTGACAATGACAACGTGACAATGACAACGTGACAATGACAACGTGACAATTCTTTTATGCCTCCATCGTTCTCATAGAAACTTCTGCATTTAAATGGCTTATCAGTTTAGAGACTGTAATTGCACGAAATTATAAATTTTTGCACGGAATTACACATTTTGAGAGAGGCAGCGTGGCTCAGTGGTCAGGGTGTTGGATTTGCATGTGAATGGTCCTGGTTCAAATCTCACTCTGATCACTTTCTGGATTTGTCCTGAGTGATCCCTGAGCCATATCCACCACACTTTGTAAATAGCCAACTGGTTTGCCTCCTATCAGTTGGGGTTCAAATCTCACTCTGATCACTTTCTGGATTTGTCTTGGGTGATCCCTGAGTCATATCCACCACGCTTTGAAAATAGCCAACTGGTTTGCCTCCTATCAGTTGGGGTTCAAATTCTCCTCTCATCAATGTCTGTATTCTTGTCTTGGGTGATCCTTGAGTCTATCCACCACGCTTTGAAAATAGCCAATTGGTTTGCCTCCTATCAGTTGGGGTTCAAATCTCACTCTGATCACTTTCTGGATTTGTCTTGGGTGATCCCTGAGCCATATCCACCACGCTTTGTAAATAGCCAACTGGTTTGCCTCCTATCAGTTGGGATTTTTAATTGTGCCGTGTGTGTGTCAAACTCTGAGACATTAGTCTCGCAGCTACTCCAATATCCGAGTATAAATAAAGTTATTATTATTATTATTATTATTATTTGTTTTTTACACAGAATTACAAAGTGATTGCACTGCTCTTGACCAATCAGAATCAAGTACGTTTTTCAGTCATGTATATGATTAAAGTGCCTAGCTCATCAAATTGTTTTTTTACTGATTCGGACAGAGTAAAAAAAGTTGTTTCAGAAGTTCTATATTAGATTTTGCATTAAACTTTTAGTCTTGGAGATATAACCGCTCAAAGTGACCATTTTTGAAAAAAAGTCGCGCCTATAGAGTACCGAAGTGATGACGTCACAAAATTATATTTGTGAAATCACTAATTTGGTTGTAATATTCAGAAAGATTAAGATCAAAAATGCCTCCATGCCGAAATTTAGCATTTTGCCACCAATCGGTGATAACATAATGCCACGTTTATGCTCTGATGACCCCATACAAATCTTTTTTTAAATTGGCTTGGTTCCTAACGTTAAGAACCAAGCCATTTTTAGAAGGATTTGTATGGAGTCATAACTGGTAATATCTCGCTAACAATCTGCACAAACATGCTTATTTTTAGCAAGGATACATTTTAAGTCGTGATCGCTCGGCTGATCTCAATAAATCCGTAAGTTCACAAATTTTAATGTTTTGTGAAGTCACACTTCGCCACTCTATAGTGACTGCGGAAGAGGATCTTGGGAATTTTTTTTTTAAATAGCAGGCGACCAAACAGTAGCATTGGTAAAAACAAAATCAGGTGCAATTCCTGAGCTAGAAAACATTTGTGTATATTTATTTTATTTATTTATATTTCATAATTCGCAAAGGTTGCCCATTACGCGAATACATGTGTTGTGCAGGTGCCAATCATTTAAAACAAATGGTTTAAAAGGTGCAGTTACAAGTGCAAGTGTAAAGCAGTCAAATAAAAGTGAAACAAAAAGAAAAAAGTCAATGGTTAAGGTTAAGATAGTCGGCCAGGGCTGATTTAAATGATTTATCTTAGCGTGAGACAATCTTCTCTCCAAAACACCGTTTTATAGTTAATAATGCATGTCAAATAATTTTACCCAGTTATTGCTTTTTTTCTTGCTGTTGAACTGTTTGTGAAATATTTTCGTTTTTCTTAGCGGCAAGCATGTTAGCTTTAAGAAGTTTGGTAAAATTCGCCACAAATAAGAAAACTGGCATGCAGATAACAAGAACTCCAATCACTGTTAAAATAATGCCGACCAGTTTTCCTGACCAAGTAATCGGGTATTGGTCGCCATATCCGACAGTGGTAATCGTATTTACACTCCACCAAAAAGCGTCAGGAATGCTGGTAAAACTGCTATTTTCACCGCGATATTCAGCGTAAAAAACGGCACTCGAGGAGACAATCACACAAACGCTATTAAAAATCATAAACATGCCGAGCTCTCGCATGCTTGTATAAAAACTGTACATCAAAATTCGCATTCCGCTTGAGTAGCGAGAGAGCTTAAAGATTCTTAGAACTCTCGTCGTACGCGCGATGCGTAATACGGACAATGAGCCAGACATTGATCCCTCTAAAATAAGAACTAGATAGTATGGTAAAACGCTGACAATATCAATAATGTTCATCGGAGAGGCGAGAAATGATATTTTCTTCGCTGCTGACCCGAAACGAGCAAGTAATTCGATGGTAAACCAAATATAACATCCCATTTCCACTCTAGAGTAAGAAGAATCTGAAACCTCTGAACTTTTTTGTTTCGCAGGTGAAAATTCATTTTTTTCTTCGGTGGTTTCAATACAAGGTATTATAACGGAAAGCAAAATGACTATAACGGATACCAGAGCAATTATCCTCGCAGGAAATGAAGACTCGGGTACCGAAAACAACAGCCAAATTGTTTTCTGCAGCGAGTTCTTTGGCAATGGTTCATTATGTCCAAGAAGTATTGCTCTTTCTGTCTTTTCCCTTGCTGTGACAAGAGCGCTCTTTATCTGAAAGAAACGGATTTCGTCGACAAAAATATTTTCAGGTACAACTTCCGGCTTAATTAAACGTCCATATGACTGGTAATAAAACAAAATTGCATCGAAAGCCAGCCGATTTCTATTGAAAAAATATTCCTGATATCGCGGGTCGAAATATTTAAGTCGCTTTGCTGGACAGCCAAGAAGTGTCTCAGGATATCGTGAGAGTGTCTGTTCGCGTGTTTCAAACTTTACCCCACTAACATTTATCACAACTCTGTCGTTTAAACATAGGCCAGCTTTGGACATAGCTTCGTCAAACTCACCAGATTCCATTTAAAAATTTCCTCAATACTTAGTGTTTTGTAGTTAAAAAGACATCCATACTAGCAATACAATCTCTTGTATAACTCTTAAATCCCGACTCCAAACGAAATTTTTAAAAGTCATTTTCTCACAAGCGGTAAATTCGGCTGTTGCACAGAAACATCAACCTGTAATAAAATAGTAAACAACTGAAACATTACCAAAGTTTGTTGTAAGTCTTCCTCGAAGACAACTTAGGACTTTTTTTGTGCTTCTAAGCACAGAAAATGATGTAGTTTCCTTTTCAGATCTATGATTCTGACATGTTACTAAAAGGGAAAAGTTAGTTGCAATGACAACTGAGTATTACTCTACGACATTAAATAGATTTTAAGGTCGAATAGTCTGATCAAATTAATTATTTAGTAGTTTCAAATAAATTCAGTATTTATTCAAAAGGCCCGAAAATAACCACAGATTGTCTCAAACAATGCAGCAACCTATTAGGCACATATGAAAATTTCATTGTCTTTAACTTAGCCATAGATGCAACTTCGGTAAACCTTACTCGGTAAAAACGATCCATTTACTTGCATTTGATGAAGAAAAATGTCATTTTTTGAAATTTATTTAGATAGGCGCCTGGATATTCTGAAGATTCACGTTACTGATTTTTAAAACGTGGAAAGTGCGGTTCAATTGTGATATAATAGACAGTATGGTAAACAAACTCAAAAATTGTAAGTGGAAATATATATAAAAAAAGGATTCACGAGGAGGAATCTGTTCTTTTTTTATAATTCTTAAAATGATTTTAAAACATAAAGTGAAAAATGAGATAGGAATTTATTTATAGCAAACTAAAATCTTTGGTCTTGGAGATTGTGGGAAATATTGCTGCCGTAGGGAACAAGATATTGCTAAAAGCAAAAATTAAGGATTAAATTGGCGCTAATTTTATCATTATATGCTGATAACTTTTATTCTAGAATCCACATGCTGTCTTCAAACACGCTGTGTTATTCGGAAACTGACAAGCATTAAAGTTGCAGTTTGATTTTGAGGCTTACGATAAAAACTCCGATGGTTTTATCTCGTTTGAAAATCTTAAGTGTTAAAGATCATTTGAAAATCTTAATTGAAAAAAATGATAAAGGCAATCAAGACTCAAGTTCACGGCACTTTACATTATCATACAAAAGCAAAGGTATATATTGAAAGTGCGGAATTCTTCCCACTTTTTATCTTTAGTAAAATTTAATTGCCTTTTGTCACTGGATAACCAAGAAAAAGTTAAGATAAAGCTCAAATTGAATATTAATTTCGACTAATAAAAGAAAAATCTGTAGAATTTTACTCGACAGGCCAAAAAATAAAAGCAAATATTTGCATATATAAGTGTTAATAGCTAACTTGAAGTCACTGAAATGGGCACTAAGGCCACGTTGATAGCTAGCATTAGCCTTTCCTAAATCTATTTGAAGCCATGGTAACCTGGCCTGTTTGCTAGCTATGCCATGTTGATTAGGGTTAAAGAGGCCGTAACAGCTTTCCTTGGCTGCTAGCAATCAGATTCACTGTTATTTACGATAGACTTGATTTAATTTAACGAGTACAGACAAACCTCGATTATCCGAACTCATCGAAACCTCGGTATATAGTCCGGTAATCGAAAAATGAATATTAATGAGATACAAATGGAAATAACATATGAACAGCAAAGAAATATTTTAATCATGAAATTTACATACTCTTTATTTATTTACAAATATTCGCTTTTTGTTCAGACGTTCATAACACACTAAAATATTCAAGTATACTTGTTTGCTTCAAAAACTTCTCGTCCCACTTCGGAACAAAGATAATACGCTGTTTCGACAGTCTTTTAAAACGATTTAATTCGTCTGTTTTCAAGATGACCGACTAATTAATATTCATGAAAAAACGGGACCAGAGAAAAAAGTACGGATAATCGAGGTTTGACTTTAATGCCCGTCACCAAGGTGGTCTTAGTGTTCATTTTAATGGCTTCAAGATAGCTACTAGCAGGCATGCGCTGTCTATTTGTTGATGATTATCATCTAAAAAATCATCTCTTTCAACACCATAAGGAAGGGTTTCTGTAGCGGCAGAACCACCCCACTTCTTGATCAATTTATGATAAAATTCGTAAACAATTTTTCCACTGCCACTTCTGGCTCCAGAAACTACATCTTTCGAAAAACTGCTTTTTCCATTACCCTCTTCTGTCCCTTCGTTTTCATATCCTTCGAACCTTTTAAACTTCTCTTTGGTCTGGTTTTCTCTTCGTCAGTCAGAAACTGTATCATAAGTGTCCGGTAAATGAGATGCAACCACAGGCTGCCCGAACATGAACTCTTCGTTGATATGAAGTTTAGCCATCACCAATCGCAATTCCTGGTATTGGATTTGTTTATCCGCATCAAAATCAAGACTTCTGTACGCCATTTTAGACTTATAGATGAGTAAACAGTTAATCAATTGGCTTACCATCTTTGTTTGCCAACGGAACTTTTTAGGATTAGAGAGAGAAGAACTGACATTCCTTAGTTCCCCCCATAATTGTCACATGATTTCCCAGAAACCTAGATGAAGTGTTCATATGGCAAAATTTTACAGCCCGCTTTCCGAGATCTCGGTTAGAAGAACCAAGATCTCGGTAACCGAGCCAGACTGCCTTCTCATGTGAACACATTGAAAATTTTACCAAGGATTCTGCAGGTAAGGCGAGATCTCGGAAACCAGGCCAGCCCGATCAACCGGGCTTATATGAAGAGGCCTAAGTAACGATTTTAGCAAAAAAAATGACCCAAAACAACTAAATTGTCGTGACATAGTCCTTTTAATTCAGACCAATCACATGCGTCCATACTTAATCACTGACGTCACCGGAAGTTTGTATTACCATCAAAGCGAAACCAAATGGCGGACAGCAGTGAGGATAAATTGTCTGATTCCTCCGGTAATTTAAGTGTCGTTTCAGAGGATGATTTTGAAGTCTCTAGTAGTTCAGAAAACAGTGTAAGAAAGGATGAGTTGGAAATCGAACATGGTAGTGCGGTTTCTCGTCCTTTGTCTTTCCGAAGACCAGAACTTCACTTGAAATTTCCCGCGAATAGCGATCTAAAAATAAACCAGTTCGTGAAAACGCTGTGACATAAGCCTAGTATGGGAGTTGCTACTACTTATGGGCTCCTGATAAAACTCATAAACTGACGAAAATGTGAGTCTTTAGAAATGTACATTTTCACAAAGCAAATCTGAGCTGTAAAATGAAAACGGTCTCTTAGTGCTATCTCCAAAAACTACATAATATTTTTCCCGCTTTGTTGCAGGCTTCCACTGATCTTTTATTTTGTTAATGAACTACAAATGAATGGTGGCAGTGCAGGGTATGCAATACCAGCCTCGCTTTTAGCTCATTCTTGCGCGCGCAAAGGCAAGCAATAAATGAGTATCGTGGGGGTGAAATGTCGATGGAAGTGCTTGCAGACCGAAATTGGGGACCGTAGACGGAAGTAAAAGTGTCCTGCGAGCGTGGCTCCATGGTAGAACTTTTAACTTTCGTGTGCACAGACCTTGTTCGAGGCCCGTAATGACCTTTTTTTATTTTAATGAGTTTTTTTTTTCTTTTTTTTTTAACTTAAAATTGCCTATAATACCTTTTTCTTACTTTGTAA
>JANCMA020064065.1:0-15816 GCA_024336925.2 Zoanthus solanderi | reverse complement strand
ATTATTGTACAAAGTGAATTTCAAGGGCTGCATACTGGCTATTTTAAAGCTTTTTGACGCCAGCATTTGTAAACATCAAAACCCTTTTCCATCCGACAATTTTAACAAATAAATAAGAAAAACTAACCCGAAAAATTTCATATGTTTGTGGTATTCGGTAAACGAACAACACACAAAACACGGTAATTGAAACACTTATATTTCGGTCTTACTGCAAATCCATCGTCAAAGTGAAAAAAATATTTACACCAAGTAACTAGTTTATATAGAGCAATGTCGATTAGAATAACAATCCATATTTAAATTAACTGAAGTTCCTAATACAAATTCAGAATAACTGAAGTTCCCTAGAGGGTTTACAACCAGTGTTAAGTTCAGGTCCCAAGTGCTCAGAGGCGGTATCTTGTCTTTTGTGTTCGTGTTTGCCGATTCTGATAACACTATAACGCTTAACTAACTAATAACTCGAGATACAAGAGTTGAAAACAAAAACTGACTATACAGCGACAGCAATCATAACGTATTGGTAGGCTAGTATAAAACTATTGTCAAAGTTATATAATCAAAGCTGGTTAGATAAGGATTCCCAAGGAAAAGTTCAGAACAACTAAAAGTGACCACACTGAATCAGAGTAACGCAAATGATTGCATTAAAACATTTGTCGGTTAGTATTTGTACTATGTTGATCTTTCTAAACCTTTTTGGCACTAGTATAAAGAAATTTTGCGGGTTATTTTTTGATTTGAAAAGATTATTTTAAGATGTTTTTAATGGTTTTGCAAAACTGCGTTGGGTATGCTTAGTTGCATAGGAATCAATTACCATAAGTGATAACTGTGGTTCGTTTTCGTCCGTTAATCTGTTTCTCAAATTAATCTTCTTTCGAAGATACAACCAAACATTCTATTTTTAGGCACACAACTGTGAGAAAACAAATTCCTTTCGCTTTTACTGTACTTGTGATAGTTGTATAACTGTTTTGTTCATGTTTCTAATAAAAATTTAATACCGAATCTTAATCACGAGTATACTCAGACTTCATAAAACAAGAAAACAACGAAATATTTACAAGTTATTTTTACATTTCAGGAAGCAAGAATATAAATGCTTATTAACAGCCTTCATTTCAGGAAGCAAGACCGTACTGAGATACTCAAATTTTCAAAACCTTTTAAGCTAAGTGTTCTGTAATGAACAAGACACAGCTTACGGCAGATTGAATTAATTATTGTTAGAATGTGAAAATAGTTGAATCAGACACGTGAATCAGAACCCCTTGTTACAGCTCAGGTAGATTTTCTGGCTGCTTTTAGTTTAGAAATGAAAAGTATAATTCTTTCTTCATTCTTATGTTTAATTTACGTCTTTTGCAGCTGTAACTTCTACTTTCGTTTTTGCTTTTATACTGAAGCTGTCTAGGTTTTGAGAGTTTACAAACAAACCCACGAAAATCCTCTCGTTTCTGTACAAAGATTTTGCAAAACAGAGTCGGGGAAAGCATTTAAATTCTTATTGACTTAACAGTAAATGTTACAAAAGTATCAACTGCAATTATCTATTAATTTACACCTAACTCCGCTTAGTTCTATGTCAACCTCTGAACATTTATCTAATTTATAGTACAAAACAAACTGAAGGGATTAACTTCATATCGACAGTCATTTTTATATTTTTGCATAGCAAGGAAATGGCTCTATATTTTATACCTAAATGCTTGTTCGTTGTGGTTTATATGTGGCACTAGATTTGAAGAAGGATTAGGATGAATTTATTGAAGACCAAAATCTGTTGCTATCAGTTTTAGTCTTATCCGTAAAATGGTATTAGTGGCTATGTCACGTCCCAAAAACGTTATGTAAAAGAATTTTCCAAATTCAAAGAGACAACATGTTTTTTCCGGTCTCAACCTGATGATTTTGGCAAAAATACTTTCCGTATTAAATACATTTTTTACAAATACCTTACCCCACGTGCACTTGTAAGGGTATTGAATGCTTCTTGCGAACATAAAAGCATAGCCTTAAATTAAGTTTTTGCGAGCACTAGCACGATCATTTCAGCTTTTTACCGTAAGCGAGTATAGCGAGAAATTTATTCCATTTAAGTTTTGTAACCATGAGAAAGCAAGCACCCTCTGAAATTGTAAGAGCATTAAGGGTAAACATGATAAATTCTACGGCCATTCAGTTTACAACTGAAGAGGCCATTTAGTACTCGTGTAAGTTGCTGAAAAAGTACGTAAAATTGAATTAAGACTTTCACTCTTGCTTACAATTATGCAATCAAGAACCCGAGGGGAGAGGACAGGGTAGATATGTGGCATCTGTTCAGACATACGTGTACTTTGCAGTAAAACAAAAATTAATTTCTCATTCTAGGAACAAATATTGAGATCAAACTCAAAGGGATTTTCCTACCCAAAAGCTTTAGATTATAAAAATCGTTTTAATGATTTTCTTTTTTATAACTTACAAAATTCTCTCTTGAAGTTGAAGTTATTAGTCAAAATTAAGCAGTGAAAGAAGTGTGGCATTAATTTAATAAATTAATTAAAATAATCCTACTAATCTATATACTTTTATAAAACTATATATTGGTAGATTTCTAGAAACATAGTAAATAGCTTTTTTGCTAAAATGGTATGTTTGTATAAGGCATTCTGATTCCATGGACCAATCTACGCATTGTATTCAATTGTTTGCTATTTATAACTCCATATGTGCCACCTATGCATGGCTCACCAGCCGCTCGCACTTCAGTATTCCCTGAAACAAGGTGTTAGAAATGGTAAAACTTTGTTCGCCTTTTTAAATATAACTGAAATATATCTCATCTCGTCACTGTAAGAAAATTGAGCACTTTAGTGACTATAGCAAAAAACATAAAGATCTATAGAAGCAATTTGTGTGCGGTCGTTTCATATAGGAAGTACTTGAGCGAGCTTGAAAAATTCAATTTGAAAAAATATCCTAACGCTCAGCCCCGCTGTCTCTTCAAAAAGATGTTATCAACTTCCCTCTTGTTTTTTGTTATAAACCTGTTAATAGTACTGAATTAAAATATTTTCATCATAATCCAGTCATAATCCAGTGGTTTTGACATGTGAGATTCAAATAACCTATAAGGCTATATATACCTATTTGCTAAATAGCGGCCACCCAGTTTGAGAGAAAATATGGTCAGGTTTGTTATATTTTGTTAAGCGTAGTTTCGGTTAAGCTGTTACTATGGTTCTCAACCATGTAATCTGTCTAAAAATTCAAGTGGGTTTTTCAAAAAAAAGCATTAAAAAGTAAATAAACATTTTTATTTTCGCTTCTAATCCTCCTTCTTTAGCTTCATCATTCTCATCTAAAATCTGTACTTTTCCCATGTTTAGTCAGATGATTTTATATATATATATATCATTATCATCCTCTCTTTTCATCCTTTCTAATGTAGAATTGATTGCAATTAGACTCGATTCTTCTTTTTTGTCTTCTTCTTCTTCTTCTTCTTCTTCTTCTTCTCCTCTTCTCCTTCTCCTTCTCCTTCTTTTTCTTCTTCTTCTTCTTCTCCTCCTCCTCCTCCTCCTCCTTCTTCTTCTTCTTCTTCTTCTTCTTCTTCTTCTTCTTCTTCTTCTTCTTTTTGCATTATTAAAGAGAATAATCAGTATTCAGTTATTCTACTTTACATGATAAGCATGCGAATATTTCTTACCTCCTTTCAAATTTGAGCTACTTGACAAATTTGACAGCCAGATTTTCCTCTGCGTATGTTACAAGAGGCCGGCCCTTCTGTTATTGTCTAGATCTGTGTTTTGCATAGTTTTTTTTTTATATCCGGGAGTCAAAAAGGTCACTCAGTCAATCACTGTCGTAATGTAAAAACAGCGAAACATACAAGAGACAACAAACCTTAATTTATAAAGCTGTGTTGTTCTTCTGTCTGGTAATTTTTTTGTTGCTCTGTGTTTCAAGTTACATAAAAGATCCAAAGTTCGGACCTAATTGTGAAATGGAAAGTAATTTTTAGAAAGCCAGATCCCTTCAAACTTATGCGATAGGACAACATTCAAGTTAAAAACTTTAAACTTAACACTTTTTTTTAAAAAAACTTTATCTTTTCCAGTAAAGATAAGTAACCAAAATGTGACTTCGTTTTTACTATATAAGGTAGCAAAAAAAAAAAAACACCGATAATATTTTGAAACATAGTGGCTTCCTCTATCGTCTGTAAATAAGGCACTAAAGTAATTTTGAGTGTTATCTTTGTTATAAAATTACATAACAAATAAGTATACGCTCTAAAAAGAATTTTGTATAAAAACTAACAAAAAAAAAAAAAAGCAGAAAATTCTGAAAGCAGTGAAAAGATTTCTTATTGCCTTTATTGGCGTATAAAAAAGAAAGTCTTAAAGAGACTGTGCCGAGCTATTTTAACATCTTTTTAAAATCTCAATTATGTCTTGCCCCCAATTGAATTCCAAAGATAATGATCCAGGTTTGTTATTTAAGACTATACTATGACGTTTATTCTGTTTCTTATCATTTGTTGTTACGGATGGCAAGGATGGAAATGGTTTGAAACTTGAAAAAGTCAATTGGGTCAACCGCTTCAAATTTTGATGCTATCTCAACAAAAAATACCATAAAATCTTATTTTGGGTTTTTTAAAATATTTCATTAGATATTCTTCTCAAAATATTTCAGGAACATTTTGTGCAAAAGTTAAACCACTAAGTAACGGGTTTAGCGAAAAATTGACCTAAAACAACAAAATTGGTGAGACATATTCCCTAAACATTAAAATAAACTTTATGTTGTTGTTAAAAATAGGCGACAATGAAGAGTGTGAGACGGATTGGACACTAATTCGCTGTAATAGAGAATCCACGCTGATGGAATGTTGGAATAAAAGGTATTAGCACAGTATGTAACGGTAAAAACGGGAACTAAACTGTAATCTGTTTTTGTTTGACAGGTTTTCACCGACGCCTTGTGTTAGTGTTTCGCACAGCAGGAACAAAAAATATATTCTATCTCTTTATAGCATTAACTTAAGCCTTCCGAGCTGGGGCAGTGTGTTATATGAAAGCATTTAAAAGTGTTTAGGCAAAGTATGTTCGTTTAAAGTTGGTTGTTTTGCATTGCCGCAAGACTCTCTTGACCGTTATAACTTAATAATCGTGGGAGCTGAAAATTTCATTTTGAACTTCAAAAAAGAGAAAAACGCTAGTTGGTTTCATCGTAGGCTTCACACTGAAAAATGGCTAGTTTTCTTTATATCCTACTAAGGTGCGTATAGTAATCGATTTTTGTTCTCTGTTTGCATGCGGGATTTGAATATGGTTTTTGTTGAAAAAGAGCGTTTAACATCCCAGTGACTTTATTCATGTTGTCTACAATTGAAATAGTACAAGTAAAACGTCAAACTTGTACTTGATCACGAAACACTTTTTGCGTACTGTCGGGGATAGTTTTGTGATTTGCTTTCTTTATTTTACAGTAAATGTCTTTATGTGATTAACTGTCAAGACTGTTTCAAATTTAATCGACTCCATATGGATTCGAACCCAAGACTTCTAAAATATCATCACAGCGCTTTTCATTTACTGAGTTATCAAAGCAAAAGCTGTTGGATCTTGGAAGCAGGTCAAAACCTTTGGTAGCCATTAATGCTAGTCAAAGGTGTACAACGAAGCGCTGTGCCCTCCTTCTTTATCAATTGATCGGTTATTATTCTTATAGTAATGGTAGTTAGTTTTGATAATATTATTGTTATTACTATAATTATTATTATTAATATTGTGTTTATGATTGTTATTATAACCATATAGTTATTATTTATTATTGTAATTGTCATTGTCATTGTTGAAAGCTTCTATTTGTGCTTTCACAGACTTTGTCAGTGTAAAACTAATTTAATGTATCATCCTGTGATGGTATAATATGTTTTAAAGTAAAGATTAAATTTTAGAGCCAGAGTGATAGACAGTAATTCTATTGGCTAATATTGACAGATAATTCATATTGCGTCCGTTTTAAAGTTTTTTTTTTCTAGGCCAGGCTAAAGAAAAGGCCAAAGCATATATAAATTATTTTACTTTTCTATGTAATGAAAATAGGTCAGATAATGCTGTTGCAAAGCTGCCCAAATCTTTGAAATCTCAAATTAATTTGAAATCAAGAATTTGTAATGTTAACATTTTGACTGTTTATTTTCAATATCACACAATTGTATTTTCGGGGAGAAAAGAGAGAAATTGTGCGAAGAGGCAGAGGGGTGTATCTGTATCCTGGCATAACCCTAGGCATTCTTCCTACAGCTTCAACCATGCACAGTTAAAATGAACGATATGCTCAAATCCATTGGTTAAACTATAGCTGTTGTATGAATAAAACAATCTCAAAGAAGTAGACTCGATTGGCAATCAGCAAAATGAGCCTGATTATTAAAAGCTCAATATTTCAGTTAACTATCCTGTTGAACGTTTCTATAAACGCTATGAGAGAAATAGTTTAAAGGGAACAAGGTAATTTAGTCAGTTAAAACTTTGATGTATGGTAGAGCTACTACAAAAAGATTCACAAGGGCGCGAAAAATTTTGGAACAGACAACAAAACCTCCAGACCGGACTAAGGAAGCCCGGAAGTTTAACTTGTGAAATGTTTTGGCAATCTCCAAATTGATATTTACCCATTTGAATTTTACTAGAAACTTTAAAATCGCCTGCTTATTCTTTCAAAGCTTCCAAAAACAATAAACATTGTTTGTTTGAGCTGAAAATTTTTAAAAGTTTACCAAAAACGTTATCAAAACATTGCAGTGTTAGCTCTGTCACTGCTTAAGACATCCCTTGCTATAAAAACACAAATATTATTTACCAACTGGCAGCTTGGCAAATATTTATCTCTATAATGGTTTGCTTATATAACCGTGAGTAAGCCGGCCTATTGTCTAAGGTTGGCAGGAGATAGAGATCTCCTATTGACAAAAAATGCTTGCTATTCAACGCTATCAGTAAATTGAAAGCTTAACTCAGGAATTCTGTTGAGTTAAGAGTTGTTAATTTGAATGCTAATTGCATCTTTATATATGGGTTGTGAGGAGTAGGTTACGGCAAAATTACCGAAACGTTTGTCAGTTTAAGATGAAAACATTTTCCAGGTACTCCATCTTTATGAAAAACATTTTTTATGTTTTTAACATTGCATTTATGTGCGTATATAGAGAGAGGTTCATGTTTGAGGGATCTGAACTAAACTGGTTGATTCTCTTTCAGTTTGGTTCAATTTTTGGTGGCCTTGGTTGGTACGAATACTATTCGTCCTAGGTTTCAAACTACTACAAAGGGTTAGTGCTCTGAAACCATTTGCTCCCTAATTGCTGAGGTTCTCATAAAATTTCAACCTTTAGCTGTCTAAATAACGCGTTTTATCTAGTTATAAACTCTTTAAAATAACTTAAGTATAGGAAAACAAAAAAAAAAGAATAAGATTGAGACGAAGCTGTCTCATGATCAGTGCATACAGATAGAGCAGAGCATAAATGATTTTATACAGATAGAGTAAAATAAGTCTTTCGTCTTTAGTAAAATGTATAAAGTTTGCTACTTTCCAGGGATGTAGATAATAGAGCCGGGTTAATTATCTATTCTTAAAACTATGCAACAGTCATTTTAAAAGAGCCTTTATGATTGAAATCAGAACTCCAGCTGAGTAGTGGCCTAGGAAATGAGAAAACCTCACGTCCATGTAGGAGACGAATTACTTAATGAGTTCAGGAAAAAAAGTATGTGCTGAATTAAAACCCTGCCAAAAATAATTACAAACACTGACTGCACAGGTGACCTCCAAATTTCCAATCGACTTTAATTGCATAAAGTAATTTTTCATGTCAAGTTCTTTTATTTATGTATAGTAAACATCTCTTTGTTTGGAAAATGCATTTTTATTAATTCTTTTTTATCAAACATTACAAAAGAGTTACATTCTACACTATAAAAACCGTTATATATCATCTTGACACCTTTGTATTGGTCAGAACGAGGGATAAGATCAACTGTCACCTTACCAACATGACAAAAACTAAGCTTTGTAAGCTTTTAAAACTTTTGTAATGCAAGTTAATTAGTAGTTTTAACTATTACACAAACACTGAATAGCAGAGCAAAAAAGTTTGTTGATTTATGTTACTTGAAAGAGAGAGAGAAGTTACTAGAAAATGGGGTGTGTATATATGCCGCTAGAGCTATAAGGTCTCCAAATTCTTACTCCATTTCAAAAACGTTTTTCGTGCCCAAAAATAATCCGTATAGATTGTACTTAAGAAAGGCCGTGTACAAAATGCCCTGTTACGCAGGATCCGTGAATACCTGATGTGTTTTTGTCCATGAACCATGACAATCATACTGGCGGTAGATGAGTCCTGCGGTGGCTAATTAGCCCAGTTTTGGCTAAAAAGGTTCGGCCACATACAGAGCACTTCAGTTGAATACCTATCAGCTACGAAATTGATCAACTGTCACCTTATCAATATTCCAACGTAATACCTCGTTTAAGAAAAAAAATGTGTTATGACAGAGGTGTTTTTTTCCTTTTAGATGTAATTTTCTATGCAAAGTTTTATTGGAAATACAAACGATTTAGCTTACATCATCTTGATTTTTCTGAGTTTGAAGATTTTCATGTTCTCTTTCCCCCCTTTCCCCCCTTTCCCCTTCTTTTCCTCCCCCTGCCGGAATAATAGGATTGCCTTTGTCGATTATATTTACAACTTGTAATTATATATTCAAGACTAGATCATTACCATTTTTGTAGAATAATTACAACAAACATTACTTTCTTTTCTCTTCATATATTTATTTATCAATGCTTAACGGAACAGAAAATCTAACTATCAACTTTCATCTAAGCTATGGCTAACCATTTACAGAAGCTGTAAAGATACTGTGTACTTTCACCTGAGACCTTACTAATGTACGTGCAGAACAAAAGGATTATCAATTCCTTTGACACTTCACTTAAGGATAATCGAGTTTAAGAACAGTGAGAGAATCTCTTGTGTCACATTATGCCCTTAATACATGCGACAGTGTAGATCGGTGAATCATTGACAGTTTTTGAAGCACTATGTACGTGTTGTATTTATAAAAATTAAGTTATATTTTGTCAAAAAGACTTGCATTGACGTTGAGGCGCATGATGCATACGATTTTAGATGATAACTTGTAATGGCCAGTAGAAATGATTTACATGCGTCTCAACATTTCTCTTTTTTCCGAGTTATTCCAAGTCTAGCTTTTTGTAAAACTTTAATTTTTGTATAGAGTATAGCCTGGTCTGATATCAATGATATGGTCTCAAAAGGATTATGATTTTACCATTGTTTTGTATAGTAATTAGTATTGTCTATTTTGGTGTTGTGTTGGTGTGTGTGATATCGATTTCTAAGATTTTATAGAATGAACATTTGCTGAATTTAGTCTCCTAAAACACAAAATGAATGGTCACTTTGTAGAATGTTATAAACTAGTTCAAAAATTTGCAAACAAATAGCACCAACTAGTTCTACTCTTCAAGACAAAACAGTTTTTTTTATTACCTTTTGGAATTAATAAACTGGTTCTAAAGTTAGAACGAATGACAACAATTTTTTCTACTCTTTTAGACAAACAAAATGAATGGTCACTTTGAAGGCTTTCATCAACTGGTTCAAAAGTTAGAATAAATAACATCAACCATTTCTACTCTTCCAGACAAACAAAATGAATGGTCACTTTATAGGCTTTCATCTGCATAACTAGAAATGTTTTATGCCGTTCTACGGATAATTAGCATATGTTGCAATTTACAACTACAATTTTAATCTCTCTTGAACTTGATACACTCATTAAAATTTCTTACAAAAAATTCCAAATCTTTCTTTAATTAGATACACTATGGACATTGTGTAGGAGTACCTTCTATTTTTGAGGATGTATTCCTTTTTGAAAAAGAAAAAAAGGATGGTTCCAGTTACTGCATCTGATAAAATCACAAACCAGTGAGCACATTGCAAGAACACTGAAAATAAAACACCACAGATTTTGGTACATTCTAGATAAAAGTACGGAAAAAGTCTTTCAAAATATTTAATCTCAAAATCAGACTAAAAGCGACATAAGCTAAAATCCTGTTTACATTAAGAATTTCCTGTCCAAGGGCGAAATTGGATCAACCTCAACAGTAAAAATGACAAAGTATAATTGCGGTTCTATCTTAAGCGATCTCTCGTTAGACTATCAATTACGAAGGTTTTCATCAAGTCTTTACCTTTTAGTATATGGAACAATGGATGCCAAAAATATTTGAGCATTTTTTAAAGGAACTCAATATGTATCAATGTAGCGTTACAATAAAACTAGTCAGTTGTTGAATAGAATCGCTCTATCGTTTCCGATCCGACATCACATTTAGTTACACCACTTCATATGTGTCACTGAACTCTTGATGTAAAAGCATCCGATCTCTTTTTTCAGATCTGAGTTGCACCGAAAACCAAGAAATTTGATATAAGTTTAGTTTACGAAGCACGTGCGCAGTTACTCTAGTCCAGTGTATTTTTAAAATCAAAGAGTTGCTTGTGAACCATGCATCTCATCCGTGGATTAAGTCATTTACAATTTTCATTCAAAATGCAATGTGGAGTTTCTAAATTTTTATTCAAGACTGATATCATTCCAAATTTCAAATTATCTTTTTTCGAAGTCAACTCCACTGTTTATTTGCCTCGATTTTGTTCGATTTTGCCAGATTAGGCCTATTAAAGCTTGAAAATAATCTGCGGTTAAATTTCGATTCTATAACCAGAACTCAAAAACTGTAAAGTAAACTTTTCTCACACAAAGCACTATGCGAAGTCTGAGAAAATATTCATCACTTTCAATCATGGCATTTTTTTTAAAAAAGTATTTGCTCCTGCCCAAAAGCTGTGCTAACAGCCGGACGGAGAGTGACATTTTAACCCCCTCACAATATCTTATCCTAGCTGCAAAACGTGCTTTATATATTTTTTGTCCACTTTCTTCTCCTCCTGGCATCTTTGCCAAGAGTGAGTGGCTTTAAGAGAAACTAGATGACCACAATACAATTTTAATTGACTGGAGCTCCACATTTGCACATTTAAGTTTAAAAACTATAAAGTTTTTGACAAAAAGCTAGACTTGCAACAAATGATCTGACAATGAGAAAAAAAAATGTTGAGGCGCATGTACGATATTTCAACTGGCCATAACCAGTCTTTACTAAGTTTAATAAGTCAATTTGTGTTACAGCTTTTACCTGTTTAAAAAATAACGAATGGAAATTACAAATAAAGGAAGATAGTGTTAAAGAAGACCATAGTTAAAAAAAGACCAGCATGTCTCCTGGCTAGTAGTTTCAACTCACAAAAAAGAAACGAGCCGAGTTTGAAACGTTTTTAGCATTTCCGCATAGTGTTGTTAAAGGCTACTGTTTTGAGAATCAGCTCTTTCATTGTCAGAGCAAAATTTTCTCCAGATTCAAACACTATTAGGCGTCGTTGAACGTACAAAAAGACTCGAAATCACTGAAAAAACATTATAACACCTGGAGTTGTTACAAACATTATTATCACTTTTTTCAGTATCTTTTCTCATGCATTTTTCTCATAATCATTTTTTTTCTCTTTTCCTTTGTCCTCATTTTAGCTCCCGTTTCTCCAAATTCCTGTTTGTTTGGTGATGGTATTAACTACACAGTAGGGGCAACGTGGCATCCGTTTCTCATCCCCGATGGTTACGTCTGTCTCAAGTGCTCTTGTAATGTGAGTAATTGTGCAGTGATTTGTTTCCATTTCAATACGCCATACACACTCGTTTTACTCTTGCCAGAAGGCAAGGAATGGGCTCAGTTTTTTTTTCAGTTGTGTTACGAATTTTCTTCCATACATATGCGCGCATGTTTTATAATATGTGTGGAATTCAAAATCCGTATCTCCGCGAGGCCACGTAATTTTCTTTATATCATATGAAATCTTTTATGCTGCAAAGCGAAATCAAATAAAAAGCAAAAATTATAAGCATATTATTCTCACAGCGTTATGAAATTTGTATTCTAATTGGCTTCTAAACTTGCTGAAGCAATGAACAAGACTGCAATAGTTATTCGTAAACCTTTTTATCAAACCACAAAATTGGCAAAAATGTTTTCCCAAGGTGGTACAAATGCATCCATCATCAAAAAAATTCAACAAAACTTACATCATATCAAAATAAAACAAATTGTTTAATTACGTACGATACCGAAAAAATACTTACCGTTAATCCTGGCTTTCATAGCTATTTTCAATCACTTTGAGACGTTTCCATTTTTTACTTTGAAATGCACTCTTACGTTTACCAAGAGATTCATTCTGCTGCAAATCTGAATTTACTGTTTGAATGAAGCTCTTGAACAGCACCACAACATATGCCTTTTTCTCTTCGTGTTAGGATTCTTCTGCTCTTTTAAAAACTGTTAGCTTTCTATCAGTAACATCCACGACTCTGGAAGGCATTTCTGTGTGTGTGTGTGTGTGTGTGTGTGTGTGTGTGTGTGTTTTTTTATTTTTTTATTCCACTTTACAACGTTAACTATAAGTATGAACAGCTTTTTAAAATTTTTGGCTCGGGTCAAAAACAACAAACGACTCAAAGCACCGCGCGCGCGGATCAATGAAAACCGCGCGAAAATGCTAAAAGCTGATTGGTTCAAAAATGATATCACACGTGTTGATAAAAATAGTATCTCCACTGGGGAGAGTGGGGATATCATTTTTCTCATCTTGCTATTATTTGGTATACAACTATATTTCATATAATAAAATATGTTTATTACACAATTCAGGATAGATGCAACAACATACAAACACGAAAAAGATTCATTGTAATATATCACCAATGTCTAAAGGATAAACTTTCAAAGTTAATTTCAAAAAAGTTAAAAGATTTGAATTAGAAAGCACAAAGTAAATAATATTTGATACCCAACTTCAACACAAAGATTGAAAAACAATATATATCGCAAAGACGGTGTCCGTAGTCCGTTTTATTAAATACGCTGACAAAAAAACTCTTGCAACAGAGAAATTATCCAGCTCCTTTGGAGTGAAATTTTCAGGGTGATCTTTCTCGTATTTTTGCCTTAAAAAAGAATTGAACAAAGCAGTGTGTTGCTTTGTTTTTCTTGATACGTTTTGTTCTCAATCTCAGTCTAAAAATCCGGAAATATCGTCTCTAGAAAAACTAATAAACCGCGACGAAATCAAAACTTGTTTGGAAAAAAGGCTGAAGACGTTCGTCGTCAAACTCGTGATACAATACTACAAGCTGTATGATTGGCTGAATGTATTTCTATCGGATCACTTCATTGGACCATTTTATCGTGAAGAACTATCACTTATACTTTACTGATACAGTTTTTTTTAGAATTCTTACAAATTTCGCCAGACTATTAAGGTACAGAGATGTTTTATTTCTTTTAAAAAAATATTATTTTCCAACTTATCAAAGAGAAAGACGACATAGAAGGAGCGTAACGTTTTATATCTTTCACAAAACTGTAAATTTTTACAACGTTATGAAAACAAACTTGTTGACCAATCAAAATGCACGTACTGTTCAAACTGTTTTATAAAATATCTATTAATTATATCATTATTGTTATTATTATGCTGATGATGTATGGAAAACGAAATTTGTCAGTTGATTTTATTACAGAGACTAATTTTTCGTTTGGGTAAGTTTCAAATTTAGACATCCGGAACAATCTATCGGTGAATTTTCAAGTCACGGTTGACAAACAAATAAAATGTTTTTGAAGCATAATCATGAAGGTGTAAGATTTCTGAAATTGACTGACAAAAAATTTCAGCCTTTTGCAAGTTCTGTACCATGTTCTGTTTTTACTTTTAGATAAATCTCAGTCTGAGTGTTCTGATAAAAATGCTTTTTAATAACCTTAAATACATAAGATTAAGAGTCTATGTCTATGAACAGAAAACGAAATTTATAAGCGTATCAGTCCAACGCCATGTATGATCAATTTCTTTCAACTTAGTTTTGTTCCGGACGGTAAAGTTGCAATTTTAAATTTTGCTAATAATTTATTTGTGAATATTCAACTTCTAGTTATAGTTATTCAAAGGCAGCCATTTGGTATAGTAGAGCCAAATTAGGCATTCAACATAATTTCAATGATTCAATTTGTCACAGTCCATCGATAAACTTGAAATGTAAAAAACTATTGTAATTAAACAACAGATTTAAAACTCTTCTCATCGCCGCTGTAAGAAATAAAGGAGCTGATATTTGAAGAGCGGACGAAGGACGAACGCTCGAAACGTCAGCTGTCGATAATTGAAAATTCAACTATAAGTCCAAACTACATCAAATTGAAGGACAAGTTTAGGTGCTTTCGCATATCTAGTCTGTTAGATTTAGAGGTTTGCGACAGGCACTCATGTGGAATGAATCTACAACGAGTTCCTTCATGCAACATAAAGTCATAATTTGATTCGCGTTTTAAAGTAAATATCGAAAGTTTTCGACGCGAGCCGAAATATCACTTCCGCTTTAGTAATAGTAGTTTTAGCTAAACTGATCTACCAGAAGTTCAGAGAGACATCTGGCTTAAAGCAAACACCCCGAAAAACTAATTAACATACTAGAATATGATATCCACAACAGGATCACAACATATTTCGATTACTCTATTTTAAAACCACACTCGTAGACTGAAGCGTATAAAATAATACAATACTATTGATGGTGTTGAAAAGGAAATAACAATGCAAGTCGATGGCTTTAAGTGAAATACAGATCTATTTCAAGATTAAAATTTGTTTTCAAGTGACTCTAAAACAAACTTCAGCTAATTCGTGACAAACTACTTAGAACTATAACTTGAACAACTGTAAAGCTGCGGCGCTTTTAGTCTTATTTATTACATATTCTGCATATGCAATTAACTGAGTTCTTTTTTGCAGACTGCACACAAATTACCATGAATAAGTCAATAACTAATGACTAAAAATTTCTTGGAATCAGATTCAATTTACAACATCAATTTTTCACGGATTCTATCAAGTGTGTTCAAATCCTGCCCTCAATATATAGCACTTACTTTAGTTCCTAATTGTTGTATCGAGTCCTGACTTTATACGTTCCTTCCAGACTCTCTGCGGGTGACTTGACAGATGCTATTTTTGAACGGAAGTTTCGAGTCAGTCACAACTCTTTCGCTTTTAAATTCTGCAACTCAGAAATTTTTTTTTGAGGTCACATTCCAGATGTGGCTACCGAGCTTACTTTGTAACCGTGCCTTCCCTGACCTTAAATTTGTCATGAAATTTAGTGACAAGAACACGACAACTTTGCACCAGTAAATTACGAAAAACTTCAGATATTCAATATTACAAAACTTTATCATCCTTTGTCAGGTAAAGTCCAATTTCGAAATTGAAAGAATTTTTTCCCCAATTTGGTAACATTACTCTTTTTAGATTAAATGTCATATCAATGGATTAGCAAAACAAAAATTCAAGAAAATATTTAAATATCCAAATATCCAAGGAAAGAATTTTCTGTTCAGAATGAATACATAAGTTCTTTAAAAACTGATCAACGTTAAAACATTTAAATTTATATATGTATATGTGGCTGGCGAACTGGGAGAAAATGTTAGAAAATAAAATAAAATCAAACAAAAACAAGACGCTCTAGGAACGTATACTTGTGCCAGCTCGTGGATAAAATGTGAAAGCTTTTGATTTTATTGAGTTCTGACTGTATA